>PITA01011374.1:13607-66953 GCA_004023965.1 Spilogale gracilis | reverse complement strand
GCATAAACAATGAATCTCGGAACACTGAAAAAATAAAATAAATTATTAAAAAATAAAATTAAAAAATTATAAATAAAGGCAGCCTTGACATGGCACAAAGACCTCATCTTGGGCCTTGTTACTTCACGGGCCCAAAACAGAGTCTGGAATCTACATCGTGGCTTGCCCTTTCTTCCTTGGGAAACAGTCCCCCAAATGCCCCAGTGGTGAGGAGCTGGGATTGGAGTTTACATGACAATCCAGGGCAGTGTACTGGCTTGGCGCCAGGCAGGGTCACAAGTTCTTGGGGAGATAGTGTCGGTCAAGGAAAACCCCAGAGCAGACCCAGAAATCTCCTCTTATGTTCAATCGAGCTCTGAGAACATGGTGGGATCTGGGATCAAATGGGACCTGGGACCACTGGGCTAATAGCCTATGTTGTTTTTGCTGTGGCCCTAGTCATGTAGAAGGATCCCTTTCCCATGGGACAGCATCTAGACATTCAAAGAGGCTCAATGGTCCCCCAAATTCTTCTCGACTTTTATCTACAAGCAGAGCTCAGAATATGGGCAAATGTGATCAAAGCCTTTGAAGAAGTTTGGAAAAATCATGGTCACAGTTAACTCCAAAGAACTAAAGAGCTATCCTATCTGTTAGCATAGAATTTTTCCTTTCTATAATTAGATGATTATGGTCTTATTAGATAGTTCGGCCTTCTCCCTTTCTCTCTCTCTCTCTCTCTCTCTCTCTCTCTCTCTCTCACACACACACACACACACACACACACACACACACACACTCGGCTTCAGCTTCCCAGCAAGGCTAACGGAATTGTAAGAGTAAGAATATCGACTTCGGCACAGAATTCTAAAATGAAACAGGCATCTGTTTCTCATCTCCGGCAGGCATGTAAGTCTTTCGAGATGACTCCCCTGCAGCTTATGAGGATGGGGAGGAAGTGGCCCAAAGCAAGGGTATAGTTCCGTCCACACAGCAGGACAGAGCAACTCGGCTGTAGCCCAAAAGGAAGCCAACAAGAGAATGGCCCTCATCTCTGCACTGGTCAGAAATACTCATGCCTCTGGGCTTCTGTGAGGCATGCCCTTCAGAAACCCCTTTCCTGGGATATCTGAAAAAGGAAGTCAATTTTCACAAACCACCAAAAGCTGAGGTGGAGATGGGTGACACTATCACTCCTGTCGGCATTTTTTTTCCATTTTAGCCAAAGAATATGTATCACAGTAGTAAAGAAAGTAGATGGTCCAGGTTGCTCCCCTCAATCAAGGCTTGGTAATCTCTGCCCAGCTCTCCTGCACTTCGGAAGCACCCAAGAAGAGACCAGATGGTGCATTCTGACTGAGGGACCCGGAGACGGGAGTCGCCCACACTTACACATGCACACGTATGCATGCACACAGGCAGAGTGGGAGAGGGCCCGGACCCCAAGCCCCAGGCTTGGGGTGCCCCTCCCAGCCAAGGCCACCTCATTTCCTCAGAGATAAATCATGCAGAGGGCTGGGGAGCCCCACAAATCCCTCAAGCGAACACGGCATGGGAGGAGCCACGCAACAAAACCAGCCTTGTCCGGGGAGGTCAACCTTTGCCCTCGGGCCCCGTGGGGAGGAAACCTGTGGCCACCCCCCCCCCGCCCCGTCCCCCGCTCCCCTGCTTCCTCTGCTGCTGGCCTATCCAGGAATGAACATTCCACAGGCCAGCATCCAGCCCAGACCCGTGAAGATGAGGTGGCCTGGGCTGCTGAGAACAGGTGGTCCTGGCAGTTCAGAGACGCCCCCTCACCCTCACCCCCCACGGTGGCCAGCATTGTGTCGTGGTGCCATCCTAAGGTGGCACTAGCCCAAGGGACACCGGTCCAGCTGAACAGAAATGGGGAAACTCAGGACCACTGTAACAAACTAGCCCCCTCAAGGGTAGGAGCAACTGGAGAAGGAGACATGGGCTGGAGGAGACAGAGGATCACCTTCCCATGTCATCTGTGGGGAGAACAGGAAAGGGGGGAAAGCGAGAGAGCAATCTCAGTCCGGATGTTTCTTCAAGCTGTGAAAGTCCTCGGGACAGTCAGAGAACGGGAGGCCATGAAACTTTTTGCCTCATGAGGGCAGACATTCTTTTATAACAAGGTGATAACTGGATCCTTTCTCCGAGCTATAATTCATACACTGTACAATTCACCCTTTCAAGTGTCCCAGCCAGTGGAGCTGGTATATTTACAAGGTTGTAGATCCATGAGGTTGTGCCGTAACTACCGCTACATAATTCCAGAATACCATCATCCCCCAGAAGGAAGCCCATGCCCATCAGCACCCACCCTCCCTCCTCCTATCCCCGTGCCCCACACAGGCCCTCTGCTACCTTCTGTCTCTTAGGGAATCGCCCATTCTGGGCATTTCACACAAGGGGAATCAGACCCTGCATGGTCTTCTGTGACTGGCTTCTTCCGTTTAGCACAAAGTTTTCAAGGTTCATCCATGCAGGAGCACGTGTCACTGCTTCACGAGTCTTTATGCTGAAGGTTACTGTTCCGCTGTACGGCAGAGACCACACTTTCTGTGCCCATTCGTCCGCTGATGGACATCTGGACTGTTCCCGTTTTCTGAGTGCCGTGCCTAACGCCGCTGCGAGCATTTCCACCACACGCTGCTGGGCCAACATCTATCTGCAATCCCCTCGGGCGCACACCTCGGACACCTCGGAGCGTGCTGGGCCACGTGGGGACTGCATGTTTCACAACTGCAGGAACCGCCCAATGGACTGCAGAGGGACTGCCCCACTGGACGCCCCCACGGCGGGAGGCGGGGGGCTCTGGCTATAGTCCACGTCCTCTGGGAGGGCAGATTTTACCCCAGCCTCGACGGGCCTCGAACGAGAGCAGTAATGACGGCAAATGCTTCGGCAGGCACACGACGCCACTGCCCTCCGTGTGACATCGTCTAACCTCAGGAACGACCCTATGAGGCCAGGTCTGCTGCCCTGAAAAAGCCCCATTCCACCACTTTCTGGCAAGGCTGTGGGCCTTCCTGAGGCTAAGGCGGAGCCAGACACACGGCTGAAATGGAGAAATCATTCAAAAGAGTAAAATCCAAACTAAACTCAAGACGAAAGGCTGAGCCAAATTTAGACAGTGTGGAAAAATGCCCACAAATAAATGAGCATGGAAACGCTGGGTTGAAGGTAAAGATGGGAGGTAAAGGCAGCACGCCCAGCCCTGGGGCCAAGAAGGCACACAAACCCTCAGCTAGGGCTATCCCTGCCCCTTGCGTGCTCTCCCACTGCTCTTCAAGGGAGTTAACAAAAACAGAAAGGGAGGCAGCTAGAATGAACCCATGATATTCCGTGTTGGACAGGAACTGGGAGTGTTAGTGCAAACTCACGGTTTTTAATATATATGCTACATATTGAATATCCAGATCTATGAGGGGGAGGGGGAGACAAGAGACATGGAAACTCAGACGGTCCCTACTCTGGCTACTGACACGACTTGGATAGCAGCGATCCCCCAGCAGCTATGTGCACACCTGGCATTCAGATTTTGCTTCTAAGTACCAACCCCTACCACCAGGAATGAGGACTCCTTGGAGAAACGGCTGATTCCCAAGGCGAGCACAGGAAATGAAACAAGCCTGGTATGACATCTCGTACCAGAGAGCAAGAGCATATTCAAAGAGTGAGAAGGGCCTGTCAAAAAGTCAGAGAAGCATCTTGAAGGGGCTCCCACCGGCCACAATGAATCACAAACCACGGAATAAAGCAGGAAATCATAAGTCCACATAGAGACTGTCAGACAGATGGGCTCAGGGAAAACAAATAAGTCTGCAGCGAGGCCTGAAGACATCACCTTCATCAAGTGATCAAAGGGCACATCACCAATAACAGGTCCTAGCCAAGCAAGTCCCAGCCTCTTCGACACAGTGACAAGGTGCCACATCACTCCTGAGACAGTCCCAAGATGCATATACGGAAATCAAACCAGGAAGACAGGACATATCCAGGTGGAGGGACATGCAAACGGACAGCCAGCCTGCCGTCCTTGAGCTGGGTCGGCTGGGCCAAAGCCCGAGGAACTCTTCCAGACTGAAGGCGACCCGAGAGACCTGACATCTACACAATATGCCTTTTTCTGGCCTGGCTTCTTTTCCTCTTAAAGACACTATGCATACAACCAGCAAAACTCGAATTGGGATCTGGTCACTAGAGGGTATTAGGTATCAACGTTCCCTTCCTGATGTTGATGTCTGTGTTGCTGTCAGATACAACAACATCCTTGTTTATTAAAAAGCATATAGAGGGCGCCTGGGTAGCTCAGTTGGTTAAGCGACTGCCTTCGGCTCAGGTCATGATCCCGGAGACCCGGGATCGAGCCCCGCATCGGGCTCCCTGCTTCTCCCTCTCTCACTCCCCCTGCTTGTGTTCCCTCTCTCGCTGTGTTTCTCTCTGTCAAATAAATAAATTAAATCTTTAAAAAAAAATAAAAAAAATAAAAAGCATACAGATTGGCAGTTTGTTCTGGGATGATGATTCTTTGGGCTATACTTGCAACTCTTCTCTAAGTTTGTGACAGTTTCCCAATTTACAAAAGTTTAACCGTAAATGAAACAAAGCAGAGCAATAATGTCAAGCTACAGGATCGGATGCGCTCAGATGGTCCCATCGAGCGCTGTGCTGAGTGAGCCCCAGCAGTCCTGCTTTAGCTAGGGGAGCCACAAAGGATGCCGATGGGGATGCCTGCCGCTCGCCGGGGCTGCCTTCTGACCCCAAACACGCAACCATCTCTGCATGCTGACCATGGCCTCAGCCCCTGCTGTCAGCCCGGGCAGCTCCGTCTGTGAGTTACAGGAGAAGAACTGGACAAGAGCACTCATGACAAGCCAGTTTTCTCACTGACTGGCCCACTCCTCATGCTTCTGTGCATGTGAAACAAGAACTAAGCAAAGTGAGCAAACTAACTTGGAATGCCATCCAGAAGCAAAGGAAGAGGCCAGGCTCCCACCAAAAACCAATGACAGTAACCCCTCCATCTCGTATCTGCACAGGGCTTCAATAATTCCAAGCTTCTCTCCATCTGTAAGCTCACACCACCCACACAAAGGGAGGAGATTACAGACCCGCAAGTCCCCTTCCTCCGTCAGATTCCTATTCCGCACTGACCTGCACCACCTGGCACCTCCTCCCCGGTGGCCCTTCAACATTCACAGTGACACACAGATCTGTCTGATCATTTGACCAGCATTAGTCTCCCCCTCTGGACTGCAGAGCTCAAGAGTGTCAGCTATCACAGTGCCTCACATTAGGCAGATACTCTAAAAATACCTACTAAATGATCACATGGCTACATGGGAGGGTGGATGGTTAGGTGGGTGGGTGAATGGGGGGAAGAATGAAAGGGGAGTAAGAGGATGGATGATGGGTGGGTGGAGGAGGGTCTGGGAGGGTAAGGGATGCATAGAAGGATAGATGATGGGTGAGAGGACGGACGATGGGTGGAAAGATGGACTGGAGGTGGAAGATGGGTGGGAGGATAGATTATGGGTGGAAGGACAGGTGATAAGTGGAAGGATAGAGGATGTGGGGAAGGATGGAGAATGGGTAGAAGGATAGAGGATGGATGAATGATGGGTGGAGGATGGACAAGAGGTAGAAGGATGGATGATGGGTGTAAGGATGGAAGGGAGGTGAGAGGATGGATGATGGGATGATGGGTGGGAGGATAGACGATGGATGTAAGGACAGACGATGGGTAGAAGGATGGATGATGGATGGAAGAAAGGATGGGAGGCAGAAGGATAAATGAGGGATGGAAGGATAGATGGGAGATGGAGGATGGATGGGAGGTGGGAGGAAGGATGGGAGGTAGAAGGACAGATGAGAGGTGGGAGGATGGATGGGAGGTAAGAGGATGGACGATAGATATGGGTGGAAGGACAGATGGTGGGGAGAAGGATGGATGATGAGCAGATGGATGAGGGGGTAGGAAGATGCTCAACCATGGCCTGCCCCCTGCCACTCTACCCGGCTCTACCTGCTGCTGTTGGGCCCGGAGGTCACCGATCTCCTTCTGGTCCTCCTCATGGAGCCGCTTCATGTCCTCCCACGACTGCTGCAGCAGGTTACGTTCCCGCAACAGCTGTCCATTCTCCCGCCTCAGCATATCCACGTCGTCCTTCAGCTGGGTCTGGTCGCTCAGGAGCCGGCTGTGGAGTGTGCTACAACCCCACACACACAATGAACTGCGACCAGCCTCCAAGCCCCGCCAGCCCCCCTCTCCAGCCCCTCCACACCCCAGTACTCCCAGTACACCCAACGGGGCCCCACAGCAACCAGGGCCATAGCACTCAGGCAGGCCAAAGCTTGGTATCGGCCAAATGCCAGAAAGAACCAAACCATATTTAAAAACCCAATACCAAGAGGGCACACGTGCGAAGGCCAAGGCAAGGAGATGAGCCCTTACTGGGTACAGGCTTGGTCCCTCTAAGTACTGAGGCCTGGGCAAGGTCAGCAGGTAGACAGGTGAGGCGGGTCAGTACCCTCAGAGAGGCCCCAGGAGAACAAAGGGGTACAGGGCCATCCACGTCTCCTACAACAGGAGCCGCAGCAAAGCCCTGGATGATGACCCAGGAGCCCAGCCATCTGCCTGGCCTGCTGCCTCATTTTCAATCCCTTTCCTAGCAGTTGTGCTTCCGAGGCTGTCACTAGCTGTATAAAGGGTTCACATCTCAGCCTACACTTAGAAAAACCAAAACCCAGGGACGCCTGGGTGGCTCAGTTGGTTGGGTGACTGCCTTCGGCTCAGGTCATGATCCCGGAGACCCGGGATCGAGTCCCACATCGGGCTCCCTGCTCAGCGGGAAGCCTGCTTCTCCCTCTCTCACTCCCCCTGCTTGTGTTCCCTCTCTGGCTGTGTTTCTCTCTGTCAAATAAATAAAATCTTTAAAAAAAAAAAAAAAAGAAAAACCAAGACCCAAAGACCCCAACCCTCTTGCCAAAGGCCCACTAAGTGCCATGCAGCCGTCCCACTCACTGGTAGAAGTCGGTCTCCTTGGCCACCTCCTCGCACCTCTTCAAGGCGTTGGTGTGCTGCTTCTGCAGGCTCTGCAGGTCTGACATGGCCCGCACACACTGGATCTTCAGCCTCTCATAGTCGGGATTCAGCCTGTGGTAGGGCCTGACCCAGGCAGCGGCAGTGAACGCAGGGCCAAGGATCACTCAGAAAAGGGATGCCTCTACCCGGGGAGCCTCCAGCCCAGTGTCCCCAGATACCAGTCTCCTGTGCACCCCAACCCCCTGGTGCATGTTCAACTCAGGCTGGCCTCCCCAGACCCACAGGATTTCTGGGGTGTAGGGCTTTGGTTTCCGGGGCTCCTTGCTCGAGCCTGGAGCTCAGAAGGTACCGTGATCTCTAGCAGCTCCAGGGGAGACTATGCAGCCGGCCCTCACCCACAGTGCGCATCCCAGAAACCGTGAGGAAGCTTCTCCTCTTTTTAGGAAAGTGACTGTCAATCTTGGGAACATATCGAAACACCAAGGCCCAGACCAATGACATCGGCATCATTGGTGGTGAGACCTGGACACCAGGGTGGGGATCCCAGTGTGCACCCACTGTTGAGGACCCTGGCCTAGAGCACTGCTTCTTAGAGAAGGGCTCCCAGACCTGCAGCACTAGTTTCACCTGGGGATGTGTTAAAAGTGCAAATCCTCAGGTCAGCCCCAGAACTCCGGAATCAGAGCCTGGGGACGGAGGGAGACGTAACGAGGAAGCGGAGCTTTAAGCAGCCCTCTGGCGAGGCCAGTGCACCCTCCAGGGTGAGAGCCAGGCCTGCAGCTGGCATTAGTAACCCTTCTGTTTGGAGGGCCAGCTATCCAGTCTCTGGGGAATCCCACGCTCTGCCTCGGTGACACGAAGGCAGGCCCTGGACAACATGCACTCTAGCACACCGTGTCTCCGCAGGCTCTGCCTCTGTGCTGAGCACCGTATCTTCATCAAATCAAGCTCAGGGGACCGGCTCTGCAGTCCTAACATTACCCCAGAGGAACTTCCTCAGGACAAGGCACACACATGCCTGATGCTCCTAAAGGTAAGCTCCCTCTTCTCAGAATCCCTACCAGCATCTCATAGAAGGATGAATCAGACTGTATCCCTCCTCCACCATGAAGCCCTCCTGGGTGGTGGAGGTGGAGAAAAACCCTCCCTTTGCCCCACCCTGTGGACCTGGGATCCACATCTAAATCCTGACAAAAGAAGTAATCAAAGATTTTCTCCAAAACCACAAGGAAGCCAGGTGGAATATACCCTCCTAAAACACACACACGTGGCAGGGAACAGTGAACATGGGAACACATACGGATTCAGATGGCAGTAAGAGGAGGGGGACGTGCAGACACACAGACTAGCCCACAGATGCCTGTGCACAGGCAGACCGGTCAAGGGCTCAGCACGCGGGCAACTGTGTCCATTAGGGCAGGGCCTAGCTCAGCCAGTGGTAGGGCCTGACCCAGGCAGCAGCAGCGAACTGCTAGAGATCGCCGTGCCTTCTGAGACCAGGATACTGAGGAAGTGTACTGCCCTGGTGCTGGAAGACAGAGGTCTTGAGAGGGGCAGTGACGAGTCTGACACCACGCAAACACCCCATGAGGAGGCACCAAAGTGGGACAAGGGCCCACCTGCTCCTGCCAAAACCACCCACCGAGTCATCACCTGCCGAGGAGGACCACTGACAGACACACCCACACTTCTCAGTCTCTGCAGCGCGTGACTCAGGCCTCGGGCTCCAATTTAGCTTGGAGGAAGCATAAGCGGCCTGTGTCCCCTCCCCCAACCCAGACTGCAGGGAGAGCATTTCCCAGTGACAGGGATGGGGGGAGCGGAGATGACGGGGGGCGGGGGGAGGTAAAGGGACACCCTGGTAGCGCAGCACAGAGCCCCAGGAGCTAAAGAATGCCTGAGAGGGATGGGCTGGCGCAATGGCTTCGGGAGAATAGCCCTGGTCCATGGGGCCTGGGCAGGGAAGCAGGTGCGATCACTACCTCTTATCAAAGGTCGTCCCATGGGTGGCAAAAGCCAGGCGCTTCCGCAGTTCATTCCTCTCTCGGGTCATCAGCCGCAGCTGAATGGAGAGGTTCTCCACCTTCTCATTCACTTGCCGGTCCGTGAGGAGGGGTGGTGGGGATGGCGCCTTCCCAGTGGTACCTGGCGGAGGGGAAACTAAATAAAGTGAACTGGAATTTAGACAGCACTCGCTAGGTCTGCCAGGCACTGTTCCGACCCCATGGCCTGCGTCAGCAGCGCCCAAGAACCCTACCAGATGGGTCCTGCAGGCATTTGCCCTTCAGATGACACCAAGTCTGGAATAAGAGGGGGAACAGGGACCTAAGCCCAGGCCGTCTACTCCAGCACCCCAGGATTACCCACGCATTCTACTGGCCCTGACTGGGGACCCCCACTCTCTTCCCAGCACGGCTTTGCTATCTCCAAGATGGAACCCTTCGGGCCCTGATCTGCGCATCTTGGCCTGGTCTGGAAACTAGCTATCACCAACCCGTGGGCATGGAGAGGCCAACCTAAGGCCCAAGCAGAATAGAATGCACGGCTTGAGGAGGAAGGGACAGGTGGGATCCAGTGAAGCTTCTGGGGCCAAAAGGAGCTGGCCCTGAAGCTGGGGCCCAAGGGCTGTGTCCCCACCCCCACCAGGGCTGAATATGCTATATAGCTCCCTTCTCTAACCTCTCCAAATGTCTGGAAGACCTGCCCCAGCCAGCCCAAGGCTGTGGGCTCAGCAAAGGCTCTCAGGGAGAGCCGACCATGGCTAAGTCAGTGTGACATGATGTAGGTAAGTCTGGGGGCCTCTGACTACCCGGTCCCTAGCAAGGCCCTCATCACCGGTGCCCAGGACTGACCCAGAGGAAATCCCGTGCCTTATGCTATTACTAAGGACCAGCAGCAACAGGGACTGACACCAGCACCTCTGACAAGATCCAAATCCTCTTCCAAGAAGAAAGCATCTCACTTAAATGCCCCCAGGAAACAAAGACAAAATCCATAGTGCTTTCATCTTTAACTCTGTTCACATATCCACCTGGAATATCAGTTAACCCTCGGAGATCCTAAGTAAGTCACCGGAACCCACAGCAGTCATCTTGTTTTATGGATGTGACGTGGGAGGCCAATTCACCCAGAGAACAGAGAGTCTGTCTCCCCAGCAGCCCTAAAATCGTGTGAAGGGCAAGAAGCAGGTCTTCTGAACCAGGGCCGTCTTAACCACCAGCCCCCCAGCTGTTCTCTTTGGCTGACTGCTCCTGTAAGCGAAGTGTCCCCCAAAATAAAAGACGGGCATTTAGGTGTGTCCTTGTGTCCTCCGGAAGTGCCAGGAAGATGGGGGCTTCGACACTTTTGGGGGACAGGCTAGGCCACAGTGTGAGGTAAGAGCTCCCACCTCTCAGTTCAGCATTATCCCAAGTGGAACCCCAACCACCTGAATCTGGTACCTGCTGCGCATGTTACTATAGAACCCCACCACCACTACCACCACCGTGACAGCTGGGGCTGCTGGGCTCCCAGCCAGGCCCCTGGGTCAGAGTGCCCTGTGAGGTGGGGCCCAGGACCATCACCGCCCATGAGCATCTCCCCTGGGCCCCCCCCCACAGTTCTCCTCCACAGCCTAAGAAGCCTTTCCTTGCCTCTCCCCAAGACCTGGACTCTCACCCCTGCCCCCGAAGTTGCAGTGTGTGTCACTTCTTCCTCTTCTGGCAAACAAAGTCATTTGTATGAGCCTTAACCCAGAGCTGGGTCTACACTGTCATCCAACCTGCAGTAGCTTAGCCGGTGCTGGGACAAGTGAGGCTTCCTCTGGGCATGTGTCCAATGCCCTTCTGCTGATGCCTGTGAGTCACTCTCTAAGCAACAACAGGGGGCAACAATCCATACCAGACAGACAAAGGCAAAATAGTGGGATAAAAAGACAAGGACTGCCTGGAAAAGGGGGATTTCAACGTTCACGGTCAGACGCCGACCCACTAGCAGCCGCCAACACAGACGTCCAGACATTCATCTCCCAAACCCAGGTGAGCACTCACATTGTCATCCCCGTATTAAGGCTGAGAAAACAGAGGCCCAGCAACATCAGGGAACTGATTCAAACCTGTGCAACGAGCAGCAATGCCACAGGATAAGAGCCCAGGCACTGGGCCCAGAGCACACGCTCTGCGCCTCCGTGCCTTACTGCCTCCCAAAAAACAGCCACGACTAGTACTTACTTCCTGCCTGGCGGTTTCTGAAATGCATCTCATCCCCTTAAGGAGGCTACTGCTGCTAGTCCCATTTGATACATCATTAAACAAAAACTTATCAAGATTAAATGAACTATGCAGGTCGCAGAGCCAGCGGATGACAGCACTGAGTTTTGGACCTCCCTCTACCTACCTGACCTCAGAGTCCAAGGTCTTCACCTAAAGGTTTGCAAAATTTTTGATTTTGGACCGCTTTACATACAATATTTTTTTTTTTTAAAGATTTTATTTATTTGACAGAGAGAAACACAGCCAGAGAGGGAACACAAGCAGGGGGGATGAGAGAGGGAGAAGCAGGCTTCCCATCGAGCAGGGAGCCCAATGTGGGACTCGATTCCAGGTCTCCGGGATCATGACCTGAGCCAAAGGCAGTCGCTTAACCAACTGAGCCACCCAGGCGCCCCTACATACAATCTTAAAAATGACTGAGGACGCCGAAAAGTTTTTGTTTATATAGGTTGTAACTCTCTAATGATAGCTACCAGATTAAAAATTAAAACTAAGAATTTTTTAAAAATCTACTGATTTTAATATAACCAAAAATCCATTCCATGTTGGCATAAGATTTTCTTAGTGAAAACTTAACTACCCTTGGGTGCCTGGGTGGCTCAGTGGGTTAAAGCCTCTGCCTTCGGCTCAGGTCATGATCTCAGGGTCCTGGGATCAAGGCCCACATCGGGCTCTCTGCTCAGCAGGGAGCCTGCTTCCTCCTCTCTCTCTGCCTGCCTCTCTGTCTACTTTTGTATTCTCTGTCAAATAAATAAATAAAATCTTTTAAAAAAAAAAAAGAAGAAAAGAAAACTTAAGTACCCCTTCCTTTACAAAACAAAAAATGTAGCAAGAGGAGTGACACTGTGGCACCTGGGTGGCTCAGTCAATTAAGCATCTGACTCCTGATCTCACCTCAGGTCTTGATCTTGAGGTCAAGAGTTCAAGCCTCACCTTGGGCTCCCTGCTGGGCAGAGAGCTTACTTTGAAAAAAAAAAGGGGGGGGTGGCATCGCTTTGCATCTTTATAACGCTGTGACGTCTGGCTTCATAGAGATAACTAGAGTCTCTTTTCCCTCCAGCATCACACACAGGATGCACGAACCTGTAGAAAAGCCTGCTCAACAGCAAAGTCTGTGTGAGGATGAGGTTCGAAAAGGCAAGCAGTATCTTATATCATTAAGAAAACAGTTTTGACCTTACTGACCTCCTGCAAGGAGCTCAGAGACACTAGGTCATGCTTTGAGAATAGGTGCTCTGTGCTATAATCAACTCCAAGAAGTATCACAGAAGCATCAACTCAAGAGTTTCAAAAATGAAAAGCACCATCAGGTTCAGCAACTTTTCTCCAGGGAGATCAAGAATTTTTACCCCATTGGGTGAACAAGGCAAGAGAAAGATGCAACCCTTCCCTGGCTTCTGAGGAAGCTGGACAAACAGCAGGACAGAAATCGTGGTCATCAGATCTGTCACCACACACAGCCGCAGCCTCCTGTCTTGGCCCGCTGCAGGTAAGGAGCCGAGGGGAGAGGACCATTCAGACAGTGAAGAGCACAGAGACATTGCCCAGCATAACCTAGGTGCTGGGTTCTGAGCTGAGTGCACCCTGTTCTTACCTGACTCGTGCCCACAGCACCCTCCCAGGGGTGTGCTATGATCATCCTGTGAGAAACTGACACCCAAAAACACTGCACAGCCAGGAAAACGATGCACACCCAGGCAAACATGGTGCTCGCTCGAGAGCCAGGGCCTCCACCAGGACGCCCCAATGCCTCCCAACAGGTAACACTCCAAAGTCTGATCATACATGAGGCACATACAGGTCTGAGAAGCCATCAGGCAGCAGACTGTCTGACTTAGGGGAACATGCTGCCTGGATGCCTATCGTTCCCCAGCCAGGAAGGTGGAGGTCAGAGTGGGGCCAGCAGGGCACCTCGGGAAGAATCCCAAGACAGGCTAAGCGTGGACAGGCCAAATTAACGGCAAGGGGTGCAGAAAATCCTCTCCATTCACAGTCAATTAAAAATCAAGTGTTTCTGGGGGCCTGGATGGCTCAGTCACCTAAGCATCAGACATCAGCTCAGGGCACGATCCCAGGGTCCTGGGAAGCAGGGAGCCTGCTTCTCCCTCTGTCCCTTCCTTTCCTTATGCACACTCTCTCGCTCATATAAATAAATAAAATCTTAAAAATAAAATTTTCTGGGGCGCCTGGGTGGCTCAGTTGGTTAGGCAACTGCCTTCAGTTCAGGTCATGATCCTGGAGACCAGGGATCGAGCCCCTGCTCGGCGGAAAGCCTGCTTCTCCCTCTCTCACTCCCTCTGCTGTGTTCCCTCTCCAGTTGTGTTTCTCTCTGTCAAATAAATAAATAAAATATTTTTTAAAAAAATTTTGAAAATAAAATTTTCTGGTTTTGCTTGCACCTCCAGACTGAAAGACGTTTTAGAGATGATGTAGCTCTCCCATCTAAACTGGTTGCCAGAATCCCCAAACAGCCACCAAGACTTTTGGAACTCCTCCACAGTGGGGGAGCTCACTACTTTACAGCAAAGCCCAGCTAATGTCTCCCCACAAAATTACTCTCTGTATAGAGCTCGAATCTGTCTCCCTCTATTTCCCCCAGTGACCTAGGTACCTACAAGTGTAACCCCTCTTCTACACAACAGACCTGCAAGCATTTGAAGACAACTATCATTCACCTTTATAACTACCAGAATCAAGAACAGCTACAATTAAAAGGCAACAAGACCAAACGCTAGTGGGGGGCGGGGAGGGGAGTAGAGAAACTAGAATTCCCAAGCATCGCAGGTGGGAATATGAAATGACATGGCCACTTTAGAAAATACTTTCATAGTCTCTTTTTTAAATTTGTTTTACATAATCTCTACACTGAAGGTGGGGCTCAAACCTACAACCCCGAGACCAACAGCCGCATGCTCTACCGACTGAGCCAGCCCGGCGCCCCGGCAGTCTGTTATAAAGTCACATGTGCATTTAACCTACCACCCAGTAATCCCACTGCTGGGTATTTACACCAGAGGAAAGCAAAGTTATGTGCACACAAACACCAGCACAAAACTACTTAAAGCAGATGATGAATGGATAAACAGCAGTGTTCCTTCCCTTCCTCCAAAGGAATACTACTGAGCAAGAAAAGGGAACAGCCACTGGCCAGCCACCAGGACCCTTAAGAGCTGGGGGATCGGAAGGCCTTCTGCTAAGTGAAGGCAGCCAGACTCAAAAGGCCATATACTCCCTTGAAGCAAATAATACATTGTATGTTAATTTAAAAAAAAAAAAAGGTTATATATACTCTGTGATTCCATCTATAGGACGTTTGGGAAAAGGTGAAAACAGGGCAGAAAAGAGATGAATGGCTGCTAGGGGCTGGGAGTGGAGGGAAGAAAGGCTGAATACAAAGTCATAGAAAGGAATGTTCCAGAGTGAGGAAGGGTCCTGTATCTTTCTTAAACGCCGGTGGTTACATGACCACGTGTACTTGTCAAACCTCACCAAACTATATTAAAAGGAGAGATTTTACTATATGCAGTTTATACCTCAATGACATGACTTCTTCAAAACTTGCACGAACAACACAGCCTGTCACTGGAGCTGTGGACCGTCAGCCCTCCCCACCCCTCAGTCACCGCAGGTCCGGCAGACATCTTAAAGAACAAGCAAAAAAGAGCTCACATCAAGTGAGCTATTCACAGAACCGCAAACATCTTTCCCTCAGCTCTCCAATCCCTGCATAGTTGTTCTTTTATCAAATGCAAAACTGTCCACTTTCCTCAACTTCACTCCTTCCTCTTTCCAATCTGGAACCCACTCAAGAAGGCAGATCTCTTTTTTTTTTTTTTTCCTTTTAAGATTTTATGTATTTGTCAGAGAGAGAGGACACAAGCAGGGGGAGCAGTAGGCAGAAAGAGAAGCAGGCTCCTCACTGAGCAGGGAGTCCAACACGGGACTCGATCCCAGGACCCTGGTCCTGGGATCATGACCTGAGCCAAAGACAGGCCATTACCTGACTGAGCCACCCAGGCACCAGAGAAGGCAGATTTCTTTCTTCCTTTCTGTATCCAGGATGGGGTCCAAGGGGTAAGGGACTTAGACTGCATTAAAACGAGGGTGCCTTAGAGATCCCAGGAGAGCAGGCACAGGCCCTGGATTTTGGAACCGTCACTCACCAGCCCTTGGTGTGAGAGGGACAGCAGGTGCAGAACAGCAGGGAGACTGGGAAAGCCCCTTCCACCATGTGAGTCCTAGCTCTGCCACTTGCACAGACCACTGAGGCTCAGCGAGCAGCTTGGCTGCTGGGTAATCTCGGCCAGAAGCCCCTTTGTCCTTAGCTCCCTCACCAGCACACGGTGGCTGAAGGCCTCCCCTCTGCCATACTTACAGCTAGACAAATCGCAACTTGCTCCAGAGCCCTATGGGCCCATGGTGCCAGAGCCGAGGAGAACACTGGTCGTGGCCAAGAGAAGTCGGGGGGGTGGCTGTGCCCAGCTAAGCTTCCTGGCTACGTCCAGGCCCCAGCTCTCAGGGGAGAAGCAAAGCAGCGGCAGAACGTGGTCATCAGGGGCAGCAGCAAGCAAAACCAGGCCACACTCATCTCCAGCCCAGGAAGGCCAGAACCATCAGGAGAGACACAGTCCCTCTCCACGGACAGGGCTTCTGAAAGCACCAGTGTCCTGCACTTGTGAGAAAGGTACATTGCAGGCCCAACCAGACCTCCTCATGCAGAAACCCCGGAAGTGAAGTCAGCATTCCCATCCGGGTGATTCTGATGCCTGCTCAAGTTTGAGAACCTCTGGCCTGGACCAATGTTGCATCTGCTGGCCACAGTGGCTTTTTTCTCCCTCATTTCCAGTAGCTACTGGCCAGATGACATGCAGGGAGGGCCCCTTCCCCTAATGAAGGAAGCCAGGGGGCGGGGGGTGCACCCTGAGTCAGTCAGGATGGGACAGAGGCCGGGCTCCTCCCAGGACTGATAATCCAGCAACTGCAGCCACGCCCAGCTCTCAGATAAAACACCTGCCCTCAAAGCAGATCCCTGACTCAGGGTCTGCTCTGCAGAAACCCGAACCAAGAGAGGCAAGCACCCACCTCTTGCTCCCTCACTGCTCCTACTTCTGCGGCAGCATTCCTAGAAGGCCCAACACAAGGCCCACCTCCTCCATGAAACTGACTCTGACGCCCCTCATCAGAAAGAGCTGCTCCCTCCTCTGAGCTGTTTGGTTCCTCCTATTTTACACAGGGTGCAACTGTGGGTGGCTTACGTCTCTGGTCCTATGGTCTGAGTGCCGGTGTCTCCCTGCCCAAATCACTACAAACTCCCAAGGTGTGGGATTAGGAGGCAGGGCCTTTGGAAAGTGATCAGGTCACGAGACAGGATCCCACATGAGTGAACTAACGCCCTGACAGAGCTCTCTCCCCACTTCTCCACATGACAACACAGGGGCAAGATGCCATCTGGGAACCTGAAGCAGGCCCTCACCACACCTGTGACCAGTCAATGTCTGCTGTCCCCAGGGGCCTAGTCCGTGGTGTTCTGTTTTGGCAGCCTGGACAGACGGACACACCCCTGGGACTGCGAGGTCAGGGGCCGGGACTCTGTGATCAAGAGAAGGGGCTCCCATTCTTTGGAGGAACTGAGAAAACAGGTCGTCGACCCAAAGGCCCAGGAAAGGAAGGGTTAGAGGGCCCAAGGAGTCAAGGTGAGAACCTGCCTACGTGATGATTCGCCCCACCTTCCCATGCCAACCAGAAGCAGCGCTTGCAAGGGATCTTCCCTGGGACACAGAGGAAGCCCTCCAGCTGCTTCTCTTGCCAAGAAGCCAAGAGACCTCTTAGTTTAATAAGAAATGTCTCCTGTTGCTTCAATTTGCAAAAAATTTAAAGCTTATTTTATAAATGCTACCTAAGGATGTCTGTTCTTAAAACTTCCCCAGTTGTCCCAGATGAAAAATAAAATGTACCTGAGAAATCACGTCAGGATGAATGCAAAAGAAAAATATCAACTGCCTGAAACGAATGTGTGCTTCCCAAGGCAGACCCCTGAGGCCTACCCACGGGATGGGTTACCTCCGGATGGGCTCCATGGGCCGGGGCAGGCCTCTAAGAAGCCACATGCACTCAGCTGATGAAAACGGCCGGAAAAGGTATCAGCAGGAAGAGTCTGGGTTGGCGCAAGCATGGTGAGCTGTTAGCCATGTAAAGCTGAGAGCCAAAAGGGGACAGGCCACCTGCAGACCTAATGCTAGCCAGGGAAGCCAAGCAGGGCACCAGCTGTGACAGAGAAGCCACAACACCCAAGGCTTCCTCCACCAATTTTCTCTTATGTGAACTGTAACTTGCCATTCTTTTCCCTTAATGAGGTTTGTTAAGGAGACATAAGTGGGAAAACGGAGGAGACTTTTTTAAATTGTTGTTGTCTCTTGTTTTAAAGATTTTATTTATTTGCAGAGAGAGAGCATGAGAGAGGAGCAGCAGGCAGAGGAAGAAGCAGGCTTCCCAGTGAGCAAGGAGCCCGATGCAGGACTCGATCCCTGGACCCCAGGATCACTGAGCCGAAGGCAGATGCTTAACTGACTGAGCCACCCAGGGGTCCCTTGGAGGTGATGCTTTTATTGTAAGACATTGCTCTTCTTTGCGTTTCCTTAGCTTTATGGAGAGAGACCATAAATCAACAAGAACAGCCAGTCTCCATCTCCCTAGGGAAAGAGCATTGCCTGTCGTTAGGTGAGGCTGAGCCAGGAGGAATCCTGGAGGTACACCAGCAGTCCCCATGGCTGATCCCACCGTTCATTCCACTCCAAGATATAGGTCCAGGTCAGTCACAGACATTCCAGAGCCCTCACCAGGGATGAAGTCAAGTCAGCCCACCTCAAAGCAAGAGACCTGTTAAATGTAGATGCTGAGCCCCACTCTCAGAGCTTCTGATGCATCAGGTATGGGCCAGAGCTCAGGACCCTGCATCTCAAACAAGTGCTTGAGTGCAGCTGGTCCAGGGACCACACCACATGAGGCACCGGTTAAGGCGCACACTAGCGGTCCAACTACAGTCAGTGTGAGGAGAGCCTGCTGGGAAATTTCTGCAGAAGGCTGCTTTGCTGATAAGGAGACACAAGAGGACACTCTTCATCCTCTGGACCATGTGATGACAGATGTCCTTTTATCTGCTCTGTCCAGTATGGCAGCCACTAGTCACAGGTGACCAGAGAGCACTTGAAATGTAGCAAGTGTTACTGCTGAAACTAGAAATGTTCATTTTAGTTCATTTTCATTCATTTGCATTTAAACAGCCACCTGTGGCTAGTGGCTCCCACCAGGGACCCCGCGGCCCTGGACACGGCCCTGGACACAGCCCAGTCGACATGTGACAGATGGAGCTGCGGCCACACCCCCTGTCATCAGCCTGAGGGCCAGACACACACGCACTCTCAGAGCCACCGCCCAGCGTACTCAGCCCACCCTCAGCAGCTTCTTAGTACTGAGAGCGCGTCTTCCTTTGTTGTTTAAGGCAGCATATGCACAGGTATTCCCTGTTGCAACAGCCGAAGGCTGACACAGCCACGAAGACACTGAAGTCAGCCTGCAGAAACGGGGGGCTACTCACCCCAAGGATGATGTCAACTGTTGGAATAAGAAGAAGAGAAGCAAGACTTGGGTCCCGTGACCGGAGGGATGCAACCAGACTCTTCAGCATTCAAGATCTGGGCACCACCAACCAAGGCTCAGCCTCCACCAGGAAGTCCTCAGCACTGCCTTCTGTCTGCCTGCTAACCAGCATCTAGGGGCACTGCCAGCCCCTCCCTTCCAAGGGCTGCACCAGCTTCAGGTACATGTGGAACCAACCGGCGGCTGGTTGACATGAAGCTTCTTCCAGAGGCTGCGAAGGTCCAGCCGCGTAAAAAATATCTTCCTACTCCTCCTTGAAACAATTACTGTGGTTTAAGTAACGCCTCTCCCTTTAGAAACACTAATGCAAACGTTCCTAAGAAAGGCACCACTTTAAGCCCTGAAGTGTGTCCATGTGATGAGCTTGTCAGCTCTGGCAGATCACTGCACCTTGTTCCCAAGGGCGAGCACGGGGGAGGGGGAGAGGTGGACTCAGGGTTCAACCGCTTTGGTTTTCCAAAGGCCCATGTCGCTGCTCCACCCATCCGGACTGCCCCACCCCAGGGGCTTCCTGGGGGCCAGTCCCATGTCAGAAATTCCAACAACCCCACCATTCGGCTGGCGGACTCCCAGCAGGCGGCACAAAGGAGTAAGACTGAAGCTCTGGCCTAAGGTCCCAGAAGAGTCCTCCCTGAACCCTGGACAGGCATGAAGGACCTGTGCCTGGCCTCACTGTTGCAATCCTGACCCCCTGGTAAATGTGAATGTGACCTTATTGGAGATACAGTGTCTGCCGATGATCAGGTGAAGATGAGGTCAGCCTGGAACAGAGGAGCTCGGCGGACAGGCACGCACACGGGGAGACCACCACGTGAAGACAAAGGCAGAGACTGGGATGACACACCGGATGGAAGGAGGAAGGACAGAGGCCCGGGACAGACCCTGGCCTGATGCCATCAGACCCGGGGCCTCCAGAGCCGTGAGAGAACACAGTTCTGGCGTGTCAGCCGCTTGGCTACGGCAGCTCAGGCCAACACCGCGCTACCTCCCCGCTGGTACGGGCCTCACCGGGCTGACCTCGCTCACTGTAGTTACTCACAAAACTGTCTCCCCCGTGGACCCTATCTTCTGTAGGCACAGGGACGTGTGCCTTAGTCCCCACACATTCCAAGTGCACTCCTAGCTCAGCAGAAGTGCTGGGTAAGAGCCCGTCAAATTAACACACAAAAGGTCTCCCCCTGATGGGGTCTTGAATCCCTGCAAGAGCATTCATTTCCCCATCTGGCTACGTGCAAGAGATAAAATAACTGGACCGGGAGACCTCCAGGGGCCCTTCCGACTATAGACACTCCAAGGATCTCCACCGAAGGTGTATCCATCCATCAGGGTCAGATCCAGACATGAGAAGTCTCATGAGGGTGTTCAACACGTGATGCAGGAATGGGTCCCAGAGGTTTGGGAAGGCTGGGAGACCAGGACGACCTTCTCACTGGGACATCTTCCGTGAAGGGAAAGCAGCACGAGCTATGGGCTTCTGGAAACACACGGCCCAGGGGGCTGTTCCTGCTTACAAAAGACAGTCCCAAAAGGGGCCACTCTCACAGACAGTGGTAGAGAGGCACTAGGTCAGGGACGGGGAGACAACAAGCTCACTGAAAAGTCCCATGCCCTGACAAAGTGAGGGGATAGTAGGACACAGCCTCCCCAGAACCTGCCAGCACCAGATCTGTGCCCTGTGAGTGGAATCAATAGAAGATGTCCCAAGAATGATCTGAGAGGTGAGGCCAACTTCCCACCCCACAGACCCGGGACTACCTCAGCCCGCACCCAGCACCCCTGCCTCCACCAGCCCACCCAGGATCCTCCAGGAAGGAGGGGTGCACAGGGTACTCACCCACACTGCTGAGGGAGCTGCTGCTTTCTGAGTCTGAGGGCATGATGGACAAGACGCTGTAGGTGGAGCCTGGGGACAGAAGGACAGACCATGTTATTAACCCCAAACTGTCAGACCAACTGAGAGCCAACAGCATGGCAGGGACTGGAAATCAGATCGAAGGGGCCAGGCTGCTGTGCTCAGCAGGGCCCAGTCCTTGGGGTTTCTGCCTGGCCTCTCACCTCACCTCACCACCACCCTCCTGCCCTGGAAACATATCCACACACAGACAGAGTGGAACTCGGAGCCAGTCAGTTGGCCTCTCCTTAAGACTTCTGGGGAAAAGCTGAGCAAGGGAGCAGCATGCCCCCAGGTGAACCGGGAGTCTGGGGATTTCCTACAGATCTTTATCAGTATGATGCTGGCTTCCATGCAGGGAGCGACAGAGTAAAAGTTACATTCTTTTTGCCCAACTGTTCTGCTCTCGGGTTCTGACTGTACTCAAACTCGGCCCTTAAAAATTGAGTCAGCGACTGCCCCCTTATTAAAAATTACTCATAAAATTATGAGCAATTACACTGTCACCAAAGCCAAGGACCAGTACCTGCCTCTTTTTTGGCCAACACTTAATGTTGCCGCCGCAGTGCTGGACACAAGTGCACCACGGTTCAGTTTGAACCCGAGTACTTTCTAAGCTAGGGTGTTACCCGCCTCGCATCAGTATAACTACTGGGGAAGAAACCCCGTTCCCAAACCAGCTCTCGTCCACACATGAGTAGCTGGGTCACACTGAGCAAGTCGCTTGTTTTCTCCAAGTCTGCTCCCTGACCTGTACAGGGAAGGGGTTCGGCCGGACAGCTTAGTAGGTCCTCTCCCCCGTCCCATCTCAGGATTACACTTTCCCCTGATGGTGTGCTTTGCCTGTGACTACAGGTGACACCAAGTTAAGAGGAAGAACCCACTCCGCGACTATCTTGGGAACGGAGAAAAGCATCGCATGCACCGATGGTGGGTCAAAGAAAACAAGATAATGGCAGGAATGCAATGTTTTGTCCTTGGAAGTCGAAGAGCTACAGAGGGAAGAGGTGTGTGCACCAGGCAGAGTGGGTGAGCTAGAGACAGGATTTTTGCAGTAAAGCCTTTGAACAAGCCTCAGGGCTCTGATGAGGAAAAGGGGCCAAGGACTGGTGAGATCTAGGGCTCCAGAACCAGAAAGGTGGGGACTAGGTCTGAGGTTTCTCTCCCACCTCAACTCTTGACTAGTTACCTAATAAGTGCACACCCTCTGAAGTGACAGCAAAGGGATGATGAGCTGGGGGGTAAGCAGGGGAGAGGAAGAAGGAGACTCCCGGAGGCAGGGAGGGAGGAGACCACCAGGGTGACAAGAGACCCTGAGCAGAGGGGAAAACTCGGGGGGGAGGAGACGTGGGGCAGCCAGACGGGTAACCCGCGTATACTGGTATGCAGGGGGGCTGGCAGCTGTGCGGCCACCCCCACCCCCACCCCCAGAAAAAGAGACGAAAGCAGAGAGCTAAAAGAAATAAACAAGGAAAAGGGACTTTGGTAATGGCAAGAACTAGGACAGTGGCTCGGCATGACTGGCGGACGTTATGGAATTTTCTGAGACTCTCTTAAGGACCTGTGGGTGTTAGCGTGATGCCTTTGTCCAAACCCCTGGAGTGTGCACCACCACAAGTGAAACCCAGTGTGAACTAGAGTCTGGGCGACAATGGCGTGTCAGGGCAGGTCCATCAACGGTAACGGACGGGCCACGCGGGGGCAGGCACGCGGGGGCAGGATGTTGACAGTGGGCAAGGCTGTACACGTGCGGGGGCGGGTAATGGAATTCTCGGTGTGTTCCCTTCAATTTCGTTGTGAATCTAAAAGGCTCTTTAAAAAAATAAAACTATTAGAAAAAAAGACCCTGCAGATGTTTTGCATGGCTTGAAGAGGACAACTTGGGAGCAGACAGATGTCGTGTCCTCAGACGGACGTCAAAGCCCCACGGTTCAGCGCGGGGCAGCAGGGCGGGGCACGCCAGCGAGGTGCTGGACGGAGAAGGCTGCGGCTGGGGGCACCCACCCGTCAGGGCCTCTTCAACCCACACCTCACTTCTCGGAGGCCCCAGAGAGGGTTCTGTACATCACTCGACGGGAGAAGGAACCAGAAAACCCCATTTGGCCCTGAAATTCCTCCATCCCACCAAAAAACGAATAGCGATGTTCAGTGAAATACCTCTTGTATTTCAAGTTCCACCCACACAATTCACTTTGCTGCCCATTCAACATTTCTGCGTTTTTGTCTCAACAAAACAATGAGCGCCTCCAATTTCTCCCATCACCTCTCTTCTCATGCCATGAACAGCAGTAAGTACCGCATGAGGGTGGGTGAAGCAAGATCAGACAGAATTCAGGCACTCTGTCGGTATCTTCAAAGGACAAAAACGTCAACACAATGCCGATTTCCTCAACTCAACTGACAGTGTCTTAATTACTTTTTTCTTTACAGGGACAAGGAAGGCTAGCCAGCCAGTATGCCAGTGGACTGTTCTCAAAAGAAGCCTACTCAGAAAAGGAGGCACAAATAAACCCTCCCACTCACATGTCCTGGATCTCTGAGCTGGTGCGACCATGCTGTGACACCACGCTCCCTGCAGAGCGCCTTGCTTCTTCCTACTGAGTAGGGGCACCAGCAGAGCCTCAACTTCCAGTAAAGCATCCCTCCTCATCAAGTCATCTCTTTCCTCCCCCATGGCCAGTTTCCACTGTTAATTAAACTTGGCAGACATCCCTGTCTCTCTCCGCCCATATCCCTCCCTGGCTGGGGGAGTCAAATGGCCAACCAACACATTCTGTTCTTCCTCCTTGTCCCCAAAGTCCTGCTGAGGTTCTGGGGCATGACCTGGGGGCGGCGTGACATCTCTATCTGCATCTCTGGGCATCTCCGCCCCCGAGTCAGCTGGCAGGGCTCCTAGGAGCTGGGGGCTGGCAAGGAGTGAAGAAAATTGGACAGGGACCAGTTTTTACAATGTTCCCAGGGCCTTAGACGTCATTAGAGGGGAAAAAAAGGCCCAAAGACGACGTTGTCTTGGTCATGCTTTGTCTCCACTGCTATTGTTGTCTTAAAAAGCCAATGTGGTCAGGATGTCGGGAAAAGGCAAGAGGGGAGCCTCTCCTCCAAAGTCACGCTGTGTCCTTTCAAAGCTGGTGCTGCTGACGGGCGGATGTCAGGCGTCACCTACCTCTGCGGTTTCACAATGGAATCTGGAGGCCAGCAGGAGTCTCATCTCACCAGGGCACACTTTCCAGCCCCTCACAATTTCCTCAGGAGCTCCATGAAGACACCTGTACCCCATGTGCCCCAAAACCTAAGCCATACAGCCCACCTGGCAGAGAGGCTCCTGGCATACAGTACACCTGTACCCCATGTGCCCCAAAACCTAAGCCATACAGTCCACCTGGCAGACGAACGAGGGCTGTGGAATTAGCCTGGCTCCCCCACTGCCACTGACCGCACCCCCTCCCCATGTGCCCCCCCATGCCCTCAAAGGACAACCAGACACTGCCACTCAGGATGCTCCCACAAAGCCAGACAAGCCTGTGCACAGGTCCTGAGAGGACCCAGAAGTCAGATAATCTGGAAACAGCTCCAGAAAAGGAGGGCAGAGCGTGCACCTAGATTTTTCATGGATGTGTAACCAGAGAGGAACACAGGGAAGGTCTCTACTGCCATTGGGACTACCAGGGGACCCAAGCAAAGCTCAGCTTCCGATGCAGGTGGATGGGAGGGGTCTGAGACTCTTCATTTCTAACAAGCCCCAGGGCATGGGGTCCACAGAGAGAATAAATGCAGGGCAGCAGGGCTCCAAGGCTCACCGGGGTCATCAGGTGGGAAGCCAATGCAAGCTACGGCAGAGGCCCTGAAACAGCCAGCAAAATCTGGGACCCACGCACTGTCTACATCCTTCCCAAGAGCCTAGCCCCTGCTAACTGTGTTTACTGTGTGACTCAGCCCCACTGGGTCACAGAGACAACTTCAAAAGAACTTCCAGTAAAATCAACCTAGCAATAACGAAATACCCTAGTCTGCAGCCTGTGGGGCCCAAGAGAGACAAACTTAGCTTGTCACCTAATACACCCCTCCATTCACATGGAGCTCATAAAGGCACCGGTGACTCACGCTTCTTCCCCATGAAAACCGTAAGCACCAAAGGGACTTGTTACAGCCTGGAGCCAGCACACAGAGTCTTCCCTGTGCTCTGGGAGGGCGAGGAGAGGCTGGCCTGCCGCACGGACCTGAGACAGCTCCAGATCACCAGGAGCACATGCGAACTAGCCCCTCCCCCCACCCAAGCACCTGCGAAGAGGAGGATGAAGGCAAGATGCAAGTCCCCTGGGAAGGCAGGTAGCCTCCCTCACCCTGACACCCTCCCCTCGCTCACACCTGAGGAACCACAGTTCAGTGCACAGATGACTAAGGGCACCCGAGTTCTTGTACTCACACATGCCCATCAGATTCCTGCCATGAGCCTGAGCCCTGCAAGGCCCTAGGACCAGGCCTGGGAAAGAAGACAAGCCAGGGACTCATCAGGCTACCCAGTAGCTGTGAAACTCTGCAGAAGTCTCTTCTCCCTGAGCCTGGGCCGCTCAGCTGTCAAGGAAGGCAATAATGACTAGAACACCCACACGGGTGCCAGCCTGCCTGGGCTAAACTCCCAACTCTGCACTTAGCAGGTGTGTGCCTTCGGGTAAGTCACTCGGCTCCCCCCTTGCCTCCATGTGCCAGTCTGTAAAATGGGTTAGTAAGAGTACTTACCTACTAGAGGAATCTACAGAGTTCACGTGAAAAGGGCCTGAACCAGCACCTGGCACAACGAGTACTCGAAGAGCTAGCTGCTGCCACCGCGGTCAGACCAGACCTCCCTGCCCTGCCATTCTCAATCCTCCCACTACTGGAACTGATGGCTGTACCAGAGTGACAAGGTCAACCAGGGCAGAATGGCAGGCGCCAGACTATACAGTGCTCACTAGCAGTAATAATAATAATAATAGCAGCAGCAGCTAATAGACACTGAGCACGATTAAGCGTCAGGCTGTGCTGATAAGCACTTGGCATCCATCGTCTCAGTGAATTCCTAAAACAAACCTGAGGCTTTCATCAGGCCCATTTTACAGAGGAGAAAACTAAGGGTTAGGATAATTAAGAAACTTGCTTAAGGTCTTGATAGAGCCCAAAGTCTGCACTCTTGATGCCTATACTCAACACTGCCACCAGGCTCTGAAGATGGAAGGGCAGTCAGTTGAGGCTTCATGGACGAAGCAGTGTGGTGGTGGCCCTAGCAGGTGGTGAACCTGGATAAGCACCGGAGAAGCCAACTCAGCGTGGAAGAAACACAGGTAGAGCCTGTCCACCTGTCCAATAGAAAGTCTCAGAACAGAGCCAGCCCTGCTCTGGATCCCCACCCCCACCCCCAGTGGCACTCCATGACTCCCTCCTTCCCCCACAAAGAGGACACTCAACAGGCATTGTTGAGATGGCACTGCTGAGCCAGAGATGGCGACTAAAACGGGGAAGAGGGTGAGAGGAGCCATGGCTCCATGGCCCTTACATGTGCCGCTGCTTCCTGCCCGCCCCAACAGCCATGCCCACGCTGGATGCAGACACCACTCCCAGAGCATGGACACACTCACTCAACAGGCACCGAGTCCATGAGCTGCAGAGCTGAGGAAGGAGGCAAGAGCGTGAAGAGTGCTGTGTGCGGTGCAGGGAACACCTCCCACTTCTGAGGACCAGCCACACCTCTCCCCAAGGCCTCAGCTTCCTTCCCTTTAAAAATAGGGCCCAAGGCTGTAGACCTGAGACCCAAAGTAGGAGGCTGACAAGCCCCAACATGTCAGAGAGGTATGGGGTGGCCACGGCCCCGGAACTGCGCAGCCAGAATCTGGCAGAGCAGTTAAGGAAGTCCTGCTTCCTGCACCCTCCATGCCTGCCTCAGGACCGGGAAATCACCTTCTCGCCCAGCAACAAACAGAAGGCCTGCTGTTATAGGTCAGGGAAAGACACAGCCCCTAGGGTGCATAATCCAGCCCCCCAAAGTGTCAGGTTTGTAAGTGAGGACCCCATCAGCCTTCCCCAACTGAAAGACAGCTGCAGCACTCTCTGCAAAGTTTATTACAAGAAAAACAAGCTAAAACACCACAGTAAGGATGCTTACTTCTCCCTTTTTGAGGTCATGTAAAAAACCAGTAGCCCACCCTTCAAAGGTGAAAGGGGGTATTCATTTCCAAGCTAAATGGAGTGTTAAATTCCAAGTGTGCAAGTGAGAAGTGCCCAGGGGTAGTGTGAAGGATGCCTGCAGGGCTCTAGGCTCACTCCTTAACCCCCTCCCACTGGACTCTGGAATCACCGCGAGATAAGGAACTGAACTACCTGACCCTGAGGAAACTCCCAGATGTCAGTGCTGTCACCTGCGACCCACCCCCATCCCCTGCCAAAACTGCCCCCCAAAGCGAAAGTCTGAAAAGGTAGGGAAAACAGGACATGCATGCTCAGAACTGATCACTCAGTAAGATTAAAATAAAGATCCTTCTCTCACTGTCAGGCCCTTTGAGTCCTCCCCTCCCCCAAGGCACAAGATGATGGAAGTTTGCTCAATTTCCAGAGATTAAAACAACAGTCAGGGGCACCTGGGGGGCTCAGTTGGTTAAGCGACTGCTTTTGGCTCAGGTCATGATCCTGGAGACCAGGAATGGAGCCCCACATCGGGCTTCCTGCTGGGCGGGAAGCCTGCTTCTCCCTCTTTCAGTCCCTTTGCTTGTGTTGCCTCTCTAGCTGTGTTTCTCTCTGTCAAATAAATAAATAAAATCTTTAAAAAAAAAAAAAAAAACAGTCAGAAAGCTCACTTCCCCTCATCAGCTGTGAAAAGCTGGAGGCTTTGTTTGTTGCCTCCCTATCGGGGCAGCTAAGCTCCAGGATGGGAGTAGCAGGAGGAACTGGGACCATCAATTTGGTGCCAAGTGGGAACACCTCTCAGTTCTGGCTTTCTGTCACCCAAAAGAAGCCCTGTTTTGTGTCATCTCCCAGCTGGGCTGGATTATAGGACATGGCCCAAGCAGGGTCTGGTGTGCTCCCTGAGAGGGAGGCTAGGCCAGCATTCATGGGAGGGGAGGGGGACAGGTATTAAGAGTCTCCTACTAAATGCAATGATCTCGAGGTGCCTGGGTGGCTCAGTTGGTTAAGGATCTGCCTTCGGCTCAGGTCATGATCCCAGGACTCTGGGATCAAACCCCAAGTGGGAAGCCTGCTTCTCCCTCCCTCTGCCTGCCACGCCTCCTGCTTGTGCGCTCACTGTCAAATAAATAAAATCTTTGAAAAATATTTAGGCGATCTAGAGGCATGCTTCCCCACCAATGACTGTGACCAAACCTGACCAGCATCCCCTAAACCACAGCTCATGGCCACTATCCTTGTGATAGCTTAAGCCCCCAGCACAGCAACGACACAGCAAAAGAGAACAGGGAACCAGAGTAGCACAAACACCCAGGGGGCCGCCAAGCTCCACGATGCTGCCGATGGACAACTCACTATCGCACATCTGCTGCCGATGGACAACTCACTATCGCACATCTACTCCAGAATAAACTTCTAACCAGCACCGCACGTCACCATGGGCAGGCGGCAGCTCCCTGCAAGGCACCGGGCACTGCCAGCTCTCAGATGGGACTCCCTCTCTGCTACTCAGTACAGGGAGAAGACGCTACCTCCCACACACGGACTCCCACCAGGAGTGTGCTGCCTGCACCATCGCGGCATCCACACAAGTGCAGGCTCTGGCCAGGCCCCATGCTGTGTAGAGTTCCACATTCTGTGCCTAATGTCCTTCTTTATAAAGCAGGAGGAATGATGAGTATGAGGGCCAAAGGAGTAAAGACAGGTAAAGCCCTGTGGACAGAGCTAGCGAGGCACAGGGCAAACACCCTAGGATTGAGTCCTGCATCAGGTTCCTTGCTCAGCACAGTCTGCCCCTTCCACCCCCTGCTTGTGCACGCGCCCAAGCGCTCTCTGTCTCTCTTGCGCGCTCTCTCTCTCTCTCTTCTTGGACAAATAAAATCTCAAAAAAAAAAAAAAAAATGGTCCCAGAGTTCCTGGGATAGAGCCCAGCAGTGGAGCTCCCTGCTCAGCAGGAGGCCTGCTTCTCCCCCTGCCCCTCCCTCCTTCATGCTCTCCCTCTCTCTCAAATAAATAAAATCTTAAAAAAAAAAAAAAAATTGGAGGCCCCTTTGCCCTCTTCCACCATTCTGCCTGACCATGGCCAACTCCAATCCATCCCTGACCTTCCTTGCAGGTGCTGTTCTGAGTCACACACAACAAGCCAGAGCACTCGGTATGTGCCTGGTATCCCTCCAGCCCGTGCAGACCTTCTCAGAGTCCTCACTACCACCTACCTACACACAGGCATCAGTCAGCACACCTCAGGAGAAACGGAGCGAGGGCGCTCTGTGCAAAACACCACCCCTCGGCAGGCATGTCTGCCCCAGAGGAACACAGAGCCCATTCATTCACCAAATGCTCAACAAGCACTATGCTAGGAGGTCCTGGCAGTGCAGCAGAAGAGGAGAGACAGAGTCCCTGTTCTCATGGAGTAGGGGCAGAAGAAAAGACCTAAACTAATAAACAATGCAAACTGCATCAAGTAATAAGCACACAGCAGGAGGGTGACTGGGGTGGGGTAGAGAGGTGACTGTTGTGGTACAATGGTGGGGGGCGGGGTGTCTCTCTGACGTCACGTTTGAAGAGAGGCCTGAAATAAGTGCAGAGTGCTGAAAAAAGATTGCTTCAGGTAGAGGAAGAGCAAGTGCAAACCGTACCTGCACTCCACCCCTTCCCTGAACATCCCTGGGTATCAAAGAGACTGATGGAAATGAGTCAGAGGGACAGGGAGAGCCATCAACCAGCACTAGGCACCTTACATGTTTGAGCTCCAGCTTTTCTGGAATGTACTAATTACCACATTCTGACTACTCATAGCAGCTAATATTTATTGAGTACTTGTCACAGGGAAGGTACTATTTATATGGATTTTATTTAATCATCCCAACAACACTATGAGAAATGGACTATTAACGCATTTTCTAAATGGTGACATACAGGCTCGGAAAGGCTAAGTAATTCACCCACATCCAGAAAACTACTAAGTGATGAATCCAGATTCAAATAAGACTCTTATCCACTAGCCCTGTATTACTTCCTTTCTACCAGGGTCAGAAAAACAAAAGTCACCAGTACCTTGTTCCAATGGACAGCAGAGGATACGAGCAGCCATCCCCCTGCTCAGGTGACAATGCTCAGGAGATGAGAAGCATCTAGAAGTCACGACTGATGGGCTAGAAACTCTGGCAGGGCTGTGCCGGAAAGCACTCGGCACTGTGGCCAACGTTAGCTTTCCAACAGTGGGAGAGAAGAAGAGAAGCAAGAGAAAGACGGGTTCCGGTCACCTCTGCCACACCTCAGTCGCCAGCCTCGTTCTCCCGACCTGGCTTCGTCCCCTCCAACCTTGTTGTTCCCCCGGCCACCAGCTCACCCTGGTCCTTCCAAGGGAGACCTGCACCACCTCCGGCACAAGCCAGACAGGTATTTTCCTCCTGGCTTAGAAGGCAGCAAACCGAATGAACCAGTGGAGTTTGGAGAACCTACTCATGACTCCAATGCTCAGGCTGAAGGCAAAAGAACTATAAAATGTCTCCCTCCCACCATACCCTTAATGCCATGTCATGCCCCAAATGGCCACTATCCATTAATCTCAGTCAGGGTAGGCTGAGGAGTCAGCCAGAGGGAATGAAGACTCTGGAAACAGCCCAAGTTTCCGGGAGTAAGGGGTAAAGTAGGCAAGGACATGATATCCAGGCTGCACAGGTCAGGGACACTCAGCCCACAAAGGCCAGAGAGGAAAGCGCTTGCTCACAACAGCAATGAGCAGCTGCCTCTGCCCCTTTTCCTTCAGCAGCATCAACAGCACCCTCCCCACCGGCTCTGCGTGGTGCCCCCAAAATTACTGACCACCAGGGTGCCTGGGTGGCTCAGTCAGTTAAGTGTCTGCCTTCAGCTCAGTCATGATCCCAGGATCTGGGGACCGAGCCCCCTGTAGGTCTCCACGCTCTGCTGGAGTCTGCTTCTTCCTCTCCCAGCATGAGTGCTCTCTCTCTCAAATACATAAATAAAATCTTTAAAAGGAAAGAAAGGAAAGGACGGAGAGGGAGGGAGGGAGGGAGAAAGGAAGGAAACTACTAACCACCATGCTGGGTCTCCAGGACTCTGAGACCACAAAGTGCTGCTTACCTCTCCCTCCACACAACATTCCTGCTGAGTTTGAACATCCCAGGACCCTGGCCACAGGGATGGGAGGTACAAAATGACTGCACAGTGCACCGGGCAAAGGGCACAGGATCAGAAGCTGGATGGACCTGGGCTCTCCCTAGCTTGGTCACCTACTAACAGGTGGCCAGAGGCAAATTATTTTCCTGAGCCTCGGTTTCTTCATCTACACACCAGAGCTATAAAGTCCTTATCCGTATCTCACAGACCGTCCTGCTGGCGAATAAAGTTACAGATGCTGAAAGTGCTTTGCAACTGGAAAGGAACTGCTCACAAACACTAACCTGCCCAAGCCCCGAGGCCCCCTGCTCCCTGAGGCCCCTGTGCACTGTTCCCACTGCTGGCCTCTTCTCTTCCAGAAACTCCTCCTTCTCCAGTACTCTTATTCAAAACACAACACTACAGCAAAACACAAGGAAATGAATAAAAAGTAAGGACTGTGTGAGATGCCAATGTCGCCCAATATGATCTAGAGACTCAGTGCAATCCCTATCAGAATCCCAAAGACCTACTATGCAGAAATAGAAAAACCCACTTGAAAGTTAAAATAGAGGGGCGCCTGGGTGGCTCAGTTGGTTAAGTGACTGCCTTCGGCTCAGGTCATGATCCCAGAGTCCCGGGATTGAGCCCCGCATTGGGCTCCCTGCTCGGCGGAAGGCCTGCTTCTCCCTCTCTCGCTCCCCCTGCTTCTGTTCCCTCTCTCCCTGTGTTTCTCTCTGTCAATATTTATTATGTCAAATAAATAAATAAAATTTTAAAAGAAAGAAAGAAAGAAAATTAAAATGGAGTCTCAAGGAACCCCAAATAGCCAAAAAATTGTAAAAAAGAAGAAAGTTAGAGGACTCATACTTCCTAATTTCAAAGCTTGCTATGAAGCTACAATAATCGAAACAGTGTGATGCCGGCATAAAGAAAGGCAAATGGACCAACAGAACAGAAATAAATCTTCCCATAAATGCTCAAATCATCCTGACAGGTGCCAACACTAGTCCATGAGGAAAGAACAGTCTTTGCCAGAAATGATGCTGGAAAAACTGGATATGCATATGCAAAAGAGCGAATTTGGACCCTTATCTAAAACCATATACAAAAATTAACTCAAAATTAATCCACATCCTAAATATCAGAGCTAAAGTTATAAAACTCATAATAAAATATAGGGTTTCATGACATTGAATTTGGCAATGATTTCTTAGGTATGACACCAAAGTCATGGGCAACAAGAGAGAGAAAGACATAATGGGCTTTATGAAAACTTTAGAATTTTGTACATTGAAAGATACTACCAATAGAGTGAAAAGGAAGCCCACAGAATGGGAGAAAATATCTGCAAGTCACATAAATGACAGAGGATTAATATCAGACGACTCCTAAAACAATTAAAAAAAAAAAAGACCTTATTCAAAAATAGACAAATGAGGGCGTCCAGATGGCTCGGTGGGTTAAAGCCTCTGCCTTCAGCTCAGGTCATGATCTCAGGGTCCTGGGATCAAGGCCCACATCAGGCTCTCTGCTCAGCGGGGAGCCTGCTTCCTCCTCTCTCCCTGCCTGCCTCTCTGCCTACCTGTGATCTCTTTCTGTGTCAAATAAATAAATAAAATCTTAAAAAAAAAAAAAAAGAAGACAAATGAAGGGTACTTGGCTGGCCCATCAGTTAAGCATGAGACTCACGGTTTTGGCTCAGGTCATGATGTCAGGCTCAAGGGACTGAGCCCGGAGTTGGGCTCCTGGTTAGGCACGGAGCCTGCTTAAGAGTCTCTCTCCCTCTGCCCCTCCCCCACCCCCAGAACCACATGCCTGCTCTCTTTTTAAAGACTTTTTTAAAATCTTTTATGAACGGGGAAGGAGGTAAAGAGGGAGAGAGAGAAGCAGACTCCCCACTGAGCAGAGAGCCCAAAGTGGGTGTCGATCCCAGAATCCTGAGGTCATGACCTAAGCTAAAAACAGACGCTCAACCAACCAAGCCACTCAGGTGCCTCTCTCTCTCTCTTGCTCTCTCTCAGTCTCGCTCTTAAGAAAAAAGAAAGAAAAGGCAAATGATGAATACTTGAACAGACATTTCTCCAAAGAAGATATACAGCCAACAAGCACATGCAAAGATGCTCAACATTACTCATCCTTAAAGAAATGCAAAGCAAAGCCACAAGGAGCTACTCCCTCAGCCAACTTGGGTGGCTCCCATCAATAAAGCAGAGAGTAATGAGCATGGGTGACATGTGTGGAGAGACGAGAACCCTCCTGCACTGTTGGTAGGAAGGTAAAACAGTACAGCCACTGTGGAAACTAGTATGACAGTTACTCAAAAAATTAAAAATAGTATTACCACAGGATTCAATAAATACACTTTTAGGCATATACCCCAAAAAACTGAAAGCAGAGTCTCAAGGAGATAGTCCTTTACCCACGTTGACAGCATTATTCACAATACCTAAAACGTGGGCGCAACATGAATGTCCACTGCCAGATGAATGGGTAAACAAAATGTGGGACATACGTACTGGAGTGTTACCCAGCCTTAAATTTGCAAGAAATTCAGGGGCACCTGGGTGGTGCAGGTAGTTGAGCATCCAACTCAGTTTCGGTTCAGGTCATGATCCCAGGGTCATGAGATGGAGCCCCGCGTTGGATTCTGCACTCAGCACAGAGTCTGCTTAAGATTCTCTCTGTCCCTCTCCCTCTGCCTCACCCACTTGTGTTCTCTAAAACAAATAAATAAATAAAATGTTGGGAGGGAAAAAAAGCTAGGAAATTGGGACATGTTGTACAACGCAGGTGAGTGTTGAGAACATTACGGTAAATGAAATAAGCCAGTCACCAGAAGAAAAATCCAGTGTGATTCCACTTATATGAAGTATTTGAAGGAATCAAAACCACAGAGACAGAATGGTGACCGTCAGGGGCTGGGTGAGAAGAGAAATGGGGAATTACTGCTTAATGGATATAGTTTCATTTTTGCAAGATGAAGAGTTCTGGAGATAAATGGTGGGATGGTTAATACCAGTGAACTCTACTGAAAAATGGTTAAGATGCTAAATGTTGTTACATGTATTTAGCCACCAAAAAAAAAAAAAAAAAAAAAAAAGGCAAGGGCTTTATCTCCCTCTCTATTAGAGTTACCCAAAATCCCTGGGGACAGTTTGAGACTAACACAATCCCTGTGGGAGACATCCCACATCACCTGGAGGACATCAGTGACAAGCCTTGCTCATCGGGGAGCCTGCTTCTCCCTCTGCCTCTGCCCCACCCCCCTACCATGCTCTATGTGTCTCTCTCTCTTGTTCACTAGCTTTAATAAATAAAATCTTAAAAAAGAGAGCCCTAGGATCTTTATGCACCTTCCTCTTCAGGCTCGCCCTTTATTTACACAGCACTTTGTGTGGATTTTAAAAAGGTGACCTCCAGGGGCACCTGGGTGGCTCAGTGGTTAAGCGACTGCCTTCAGCTCAGGTCATGATCCCGGAGACCGGGGATCGAGTCCCACATCGGGCTCCCTGCTCCCTCTCTCACTCCCCCTGCTTGTGTTCCCTCTCTGGCTGTGTTTCTCTCTATCAAATAAATAAAATCTTTAAAAAAAAAAAAAAAAAAAGGTGACCTCCAGAAGTGGGTGGAAAGAACCCGTTCCTGAAACCGCAGGGAACTTTTACACTGTATTACAAAAAGGAGAGCCGTGCGTGCTCGCCTGCAGAAACGCACTCCGGTACGATACGCTCACCTCCGTCCCACCCAGAGCAGGGGTGAGGAGTTTCTCAAAACAGGCGGTTACAGACCCACCGCCCCAGTGCACTCGGGCCGCCAGCACTCTTCTCCGCAGCCACCCCATCTCCCACCAAATAAGGTGAAACACCTCAAACAACCTTTCTCCCTTCAAACCCTTCCACAATGTTCCAATTTCACACCTACATTTCGGTGAAGCTAGTGTGCTCCCATTCCCTTCATCCTGAGCGCATAACCAATCTCACATCCTAACGTTCAGGCAACAGGACCATGGCATTGCTTTCCTCAAATGCAGACAGCCGCCCACCCAAGGCAAAATCTGGACACACAGGGTCTTCAAAGTGTCCCAAGTCAACCCCAGGAAACCGGGGAGGAAATTAGAGAAGTACTTCAAATGCACAAAGGGATGTGGGTTATCTTTCACCCACAAGCAGCCCCCAGGAGAGAAAGTAACAAGATCTTGAGTCACAAGAAAAAATATTTCAATGGAGAAAAAGCCAAAACCTACATCCATGACCACAGAGTACAGCAAATGAAACCAAAGTGGACCAGTCCCCAAAGATCCCAGTCTTCTCCTAGCTCCTGATCCACTGGCCGTCAGCGAGGAGCCCCCAGAACCATCACACCCGGCCTCCTCCCAGCAGGCAGGACACCCCCACGCCTGCGTCACTGTGCCTGCTCTCCCCAGCCCCAGCACGAGGCAAACAGTCAAAGTTTGAAGAGCGAGTGTCGGATCCCCATTTTCCAGTTACCTTTAGTTGTGTCAGAGCTCACCTGTCCTGCCGGGCCCTGACACAGGTGTCCAAAGGAGGCACAACTGAGCGAGGTCACACTGACAGCTGGAGACTGGAGACAGTGCCCAGGCCAGCTTCAGAGCCCCCCATCACTACAGACCCATGCATGACAGAAACAAGAGCTATGAAGGGCTCAACTGTGTCCCCTCCAAAATTCATGGTTCATGTCCTAAGCCCCGGTACCTCAGCATTAGACTGTGTTAGAGACAGGGTAAAAGAGGTGATTAAATTAACAGGAGGTCAGTAATGTGGGCCCTAATCCTTATACAAGGAGGAAGTTTGGGCATAGACATGAGCACACACACATGAGGACACGGAGAAGACAGTCATCTACAGGCAAGGAGAGTGGCCCAAGAAACCCCCTGCCAACACCCTCCAGGGCTGTGAGACAATAAACGGCTGTGCTTGGAGCGCCCCCCCCGCCCCAGCCTGGGGTACTTTGTTACAGCACTAACAGCTGCGACCCTGCCTGGCTCCAAGCTCCTTTTCCAATACAGACACCCAGTGCAATGCCAGCCATGAAAAACATCAAATTAATGTTATCTTACTTAAATCTCACAGCGCTCCAGGAAATACGTATTGCTATTAGCCTCAGTTTACAGACAAGGACCCTGAAGCTCAGAGAGATTAAGGAATAAGCCCCAGATCATTTAGCGGCACTCACCTCCAAGCCCTGCCCCTTTAACTATGGCCAAACTGCCTCTAAACCCAATCCCTCTGCCCACCCTCACCCACTCAGCAGTCATAATATGATCCCCAGAGGGCCCCACCCCTCTAGATGACCATTGTCTGAGGCCACTGAGCCTTCTTCCCCAGACTTTGGCCCCCAGCAAATACTAGGGGGTTTAAAGGAACTCTGGCTTTCTACCTTATTACAGTTCTGGGATCCTCCTCCCCACCCCTTCTTTTAAATGAGCATTGCTTTGATAATCGAGAAAAGAAATTATTCTTAAGGAAAAAACGTTAACACAGTTAAGGAATTCTGTAGAATCTTCAGGTTGTGAGCAAATAAATAAGTAATCAAAAGGCATATATTTGGAACGACTATTAAGAATAAAAAGGGGATTGGGGCGCCTGGGTGGCTCAGTAGGTTAAGTGTCTGCCCCAGGTCATGATCCCAGGGTCCTGGGATAGAGCCCCGCATCCGGCTCCTTGCTCAGTAGGGAGCCTGCTTCTTCTTTCTCTCCCTCTGCATGCTGCTCCCCCTGCTTGTGCACTGTCAAATGAATAAATAAAATCTTTTAAAAAAAATTTAAAGGGGATAAAAAAAAAAAAAAAAAAAAACACGCAGCCCTTGCCAGCATGCTACCCACCGAGATAAGATAAGGGACTCAGAGGGCAGAAAGGAGAAGACCCCCAAGACCAACAGTCCCAGCCAGGTCATCTCCAGAAAATATCCATTTTTAAAAGCACATTCCATTTCATCACATTTCAGAAAAACAAAGAAGAGACCTTGAGGGGCAGACAAGCAGGCTCCAGAGCCACTCTCAGAGTGCGTGCCTACAGCTCGGGCCGCGGTCGCCCACAGCCAGCCAGTGATTTTCATCAGAAAAATTCAGATCTCAAGTGACAAACGCAGCTCAGACAGGGGGCTACCACCAGCACGCCCAGCAAAGTGCCAATTTTCATATTTCCTGCAGCCTGCTGGGCCTCCAACTTCTTAGTCAAAATGGAAACTGTCAGACAGGATTTTGTGCAAATATGCACTTTCCTTGGGGGCAAATATTCTGAGTCTACCAGTTGTTCTTTCATTTTCTGAGCTTTCTGTCCACAGCTACTATATCAAAGATGAGTGAGGCGGGTGGGGAGGGTAGTTGGGAGCACCAGGAGAACAGGGCAAATGCAAAGTACAGGAAGAGCTGGTTGAGTTATTAGAAGGTAAGGCTCAGCCCCCCACAGTCCCAGAGAAATGACCTCATTGGGCGCCCCCCTTCTGTAGCTCCTGGGTGCATGCCCCCACCTGTGTTAGCACATCTCGCCTCCAGATGACCTGAGAGGGAAAGAATATGAAAGAATATGCAAAAAAAAAAAAAAGTTTCAAGGTGGGGAGCAACAAAACTATGATGACAGAGGAAAAGCAGAATTCCCATCTTAATGCAGTTAGAGCAGCTGGTTAAAACTATTAATAATGTTCATCAGGCAAAAGTGTTGGATATAGTTTTAGTTAATGATACCAATTCTTCTGGAACCATTTTTTTTAAGATTTTATTTATTTATTTGAGAGAGAGCACAGGAGCAGGAGTGGGGGGCTGGCAAGCAGAGGGAGAGGCAGACTTCCCACTGAGTAGGGAGCCTGATGCAAGGCTCCATCCCAGGATGCCAAGATCATGAGTAAAAACCAAGAGTCAGATGTTCAACCAACTGTGCCACCAGGCACCCCTGGAAGCATCTGAAAGGGCCAGCCATTTTTTTTATTAGCTTTCTTTTTAATTGCTCCTGCTATATAGTTTACATTTTTTTTTTTTTAGATTTTATTTATTTATTTGACAGAAACACAGCCAGAGAGGGAACACAAGCAGGGGGAGTGAGAGAGGGAGAAGCAGGCCTCCTGCTGAGCAGGGGGCCTTGATGCGGGGCTTGATCCCGGGTCTCCGGGATCATGACCCAAGCCAAAGGCAGTTGCCCAACCAACTGAGCCACCCAGGCGCCCCGCCAGCCACATTTTTATCGTAAGATCATTCCCTGGAGCCTCATCCGACAGCCTCCGAACACAGCAAGGCATGTGCCCAAATTCACCTTCCTGCCATCAGTGTGTGTGAGGCAAGTGGAATTCTGAGGCCAGGACGTCTGTGAGGACCAGCCCAGCAGCTATTACTAAATATATCTTCCTCTCAAGTTTAATACTTTAAATCATTAAACCACGTCACCTAATGTTTACCACGTTCCTATGAGGCGTGTGGTCTTTTGAAACATGTGGTATGTTTGGGGTTTGCATCTGGGTGGGGGAGCGATGGAAAGATGCCTTCAAGATAACTTAAGAAGAACTGCCAAAATTGAAACATTCCAATCTCCTCGAGTCTCAGTTCCCCTCTGGTAGCATCTCAAGGAGACATGGTAAAAGCCCAACCATGAAGAAGGGTGACAACTCCAGGCCTCAGCCAGGTAAAAGAACCCATGAAGTCTCTTGATAGAGGTACTAGAAAACCACGGGGAAACACTGTCTTCAACAGCAACTAAAAGAGGAGAGAGGAGTGGTCCCTGCGACTCTGTGCCTCACACCCCCATCATCAAGGGATGGGTCTGCTGTGGGCCTCCCAGCTCAGAGCTGGCGCCCTGGGCCCCACCCAGCCCAGCAGGCCTGTGTGTGCAGCCACCTCGCCCAAGCGGACGGCCACTCTGTCCACCAGCTCACCACAAAGGCCACTTGTTTCCCATGAGTGCCCAGAACAGTGGCTCAACCAGTTGGCCCAGTCAGGGACTGTGGTCCTGGTAGATGGGTGGTGACAAGGGCTCACTATGACCTCAGCAGACAATTAGCAAGGCAGTGTCAAGTTACCAAGCACCTGCCAGGTTGGGAGACTGGAGGATTCAGCTTCCAGACCCAGGAAGGGTCAGGCAGGGTCAGCTACAGGCTAGTTCACCTCCACCTCTGTCCCTCAACACTAAGCATCAGGTCCTCCAACCTGAATAACCACAGCAAGTCCTCGGGTACAAGGTAGAAGAGTATAGTCTTCCCAGGGGGTACCTGAAAATGTGTAGGGACATGGTCCCATGGACACATGATGGGGAGGGGCACCACCAGCCCCCTGCAGGTGGAGGCCCAAGATAATGAGCATCTGAAAAGTGCATGAAGATCCAAAAGCCAACAGCACCTGCTGAGACATGCAAAGTCAATCCCATCTCTCCCAGCTGCTAACTACACCTGAACCACTGCACTCAGCATAAAACCACAGCGAAGAAACAGGAAAGAACTGAGAGTTGCAAAAAAGGAATAAATAAAGCTCTGGAGGAACAGACTCCTGCCTTTACGTGCCCAAAGGCCAATGATGAGGAAAAGGAGAAACTCAAAGACAGACTGGGGCTGAAAACCAAGATAACAACCAGAAGAGTCCACCTATGAGAAAGACAAGCAGCGTCGCAACATGGGGGTGCCCCCACCCTCGCTGCCACTGAGCCGTGGCAGGAGCCCACCCACCCGGACTGCACGACATCTTCAGCTGCTGGAAACTCCTGACCACAAGAGCCACACAGGTGCCCATCTGCACCATCCAGGCACCCCTCAGAGCTCCACCGTTTCATAGGCCTCCTGATTCACCTCGTGTCTCTAGGAACCCAGCTCCGCCCTCTACCACCAGAGCCAAGGGACCTAATGCCTATCGGCACCTCCACTTCCTCATCTGCACAGATCTGGGAGGATGCAGAGAGTAAGAGGTGTAAAGTGTCTCAACATCAGAGCCACTCCCAGATGTTGGAATATTGAGGGGCACCAATCCCCAGAGTGCTTCCCAGAGCCCAGCTGGGCCATCGCCCAGCTCCCAGTAATTGCTGGCGGCAGAATAAAGCCTGCCTTGAGGCTGGCATTCGAGGGTCTTCGAGGACTGAGCCCAGCCTGTGCACACACCAACTGCTTCCCACCACCACTCGGCCTGCCGGCCCAGGCTTCAGGGCCACACGCTCACCACTCCCTGCCCGTGCCCACATGTTCTACCTCCACTCTCACGCCCAGCCCAGCACAGTCCTAGCCATCCCTCCAGGTCCAGCTTTAGAGGGGACCTCTCCAAGGAGCCCTCCCAGATCCCTCCAGCTGGAGATCACCTGTTCTGCCATTACCCTGCGTGTACTTGCTTATGGTTCTAACCAGCATCTGCCAGCCTGACCTTGCCCACAAGGCTGAGGACCAGGGCTGGCGTCAGGGTGCAAGGCCTGTGCATTCTCACAAACCCACACCCGGCTTCAGGCTCTGCTGTCATCGTCTTGATCCTTAATGATTTGAGCAGGGGCTCTATACTTTCAATTTGCAGGAGGCTGCAAATTAAGTATTCAGTCCTGCGGATGAATTCCCAAGAAGGGGCTTTTGTTCACCCCTACCCCACCCCCACCCCCAGCAGCACCTGACAATACCTGTCACACAGCAGGGATCCGATGAGGGAGGGGAGGAGGTGAGAGTCTGGGTATCTCTGTTCTGTGTGAAGAGTGAATGCACAGCCCCACGACGCTGCGCACTTCGCTCGCACACAGCAAGCTAACCTTCCCCTCTCCCTCCTTCTGCCCCGCAGTGCTCACACAGCAGATACAGCAATTCCCCTCAGCTCATTTTCTAGGTCCTGTTCCCCTCCGGTCCCCACCATCACTCTGCAGGACACCATGAAAAAGAGCTCTTGGACCCAACTGAAAAGAGAACATCTCGATGTTTCCTCTTAATGAGACACTGGTCCGCTGAAAAGCTCACTGAGGAGTGCTGAGGATGCAGCGCATGGACTTAGGAGTCATCCGGCTGTACCACTCGCTAAATGTATGCGCTCCGGCATGGGACCCAGAAAGAGGGAACCCTTGGGAGACAGGACCCCCTGGAATCTCCCCTTCCAACTTGACCCTCCTTCAGACCTGGTCCCCAGCCCTGCCCTCTAATGCGGCCTGGTTCAGCAACTTGGGGTCACGGTGACCACCTCACCCCACTCCCACAGTCCATGCCTGTGGTGCCCACAAGCCCCAGACTCAGTACAAACACATGTATCAGCCCGCTGTGGCCTTGGGGACCATGGAGGCTTCTGTGGGACACCCCAGCCAATGGACTCACACCAAGTCCTGGCTCCAATCCGCAGAAGCACATCTGACACGTGCCCTCGGTCCCCCTCTACCCCGTGACCCATAAGCAGCCTGCCGGCTCCAGCGTGCAGCCATCAGCCAAAGCAGTTCGTGAGACTAACTCTCCCTGGCCATACAGAACAAATGTATTTGGCCTATCGGAGAATGAGTGATTGTTTGCGAAAAGAGATACAGAGCGCAAGAAACTCCTCTCCCTCCATCCGACTTGGGAGCCCCTTAAACATAAAATTTTGGTTGACGCTAGGTGTGTTTTTACCCCTGGACAACACTCCTTTCACAAAGAGTCAGAGAGTGTAGAAGACAGAAGGGACCCCGAACATCAAGTACTCCAGTGCACCCATATGTCAGATGGAGAAACGAGGCTCCAGCAGAGCCAGGACTGCCTACCTCCGCGCTCCCAGAGCCAAACCCCGCTCTGCTGGGACCCGGCACCTGCACAGTCTATCAGCTCAGACTATTTACAAGCTGCCGCCCACAGCCAATGGTGCCCAAGGTGTTACCGAGTTCGTGTCTGCAGCTCCGGCATCTCCCACAGGACCAGGCAAGCATCTGTGCTCAATAAACCATCAGTGAACACATAAATGTCCCACAGAGGTATTCCAGCCTCACAGAGTTGGGCAAACAAAGCCGAATCTGGAGCCCTGGCTTCCCGCTCTCCTCTCAGACTGAACGCAGTGCTGGGTAACTGGGTGAAGGAGCACGAGCCTCTGGGCAGTAAGGGCAGTGTGCCACGTGTGGCGGGGTTAAGGACACTGTGGGGTTAGGGCACCAGCCTGGAGACCACACCTGCCTCCAGCCTTACCTCTGACATGGCTGTGCGGGTCATGTGACCACATGAAGAGCCCACTCTGAATGGAGGATGGACAAATCTCACCGTGTCTGCCCGCCTGCACCAGAGCAAGGCGAGAGAAGGAAAGTGCATGCACAGTAAGGACCAGGCACCCGTGGGACTGAGCTCCCAGATGATGCCGCATCTCCCAACACCCCAGCTCCTTATGCCTCCCGTAACCCTGGTAAGCAGCAAGAACACAGACAGCATCAGCCCCCTGCACAGCTGGGAAAATAAGGTACAGAAAGGCTGTGCCAGTCCCTGTGGTGCTCCCTCACTCTAACAATTGCCCCAGGCCAGGGAAGGCTTCCACGAGTGCCTGACCCCAGGCAAGCCACACCTGCCAAGCCCACATCTCCCTGGGCAGCAGCTCCTGGCTGTGAACTGCCCAGTCCACAGCCAGTCCCTGGATGCCACAGGGAAGGACCAGCTGTGGATCGTCCCAGGTCCTAGGGCAGAAGGACAGCAGTCCCAGGAAGCTCAGATGGCCAAATAAAAAATAACCAAACAATAACCACACCCTATGGCCTAGAAATCACTGCAGACACCATTACCTGGTTTACCAATTGTCCCCGAGAAAACATTAATGACAGATGGGGGGAGGTGGGGACAGCTTTAGACCCCACGCACATGGGCCTGAGCTGCAGAGCACCCACACACTCCCCCTTTTCCTAACATGGCCATCTTGGGTCCTTCCCACCAACAGACTGATTTCTTTGTCCCCCGGGCTACTAGAGCAAGTAGGCAAAACCTTTTTTTTTTTTCTTTAAGATTTTATTTATTTGAGAGAGAGAGAGAGCAAGTGTGGGATGAGGGGGAGAGAGGGAGAGAGAGAAGCAGACTCCCCGCTGAGCAGGGTGCCCAAAATGGGCCTCAATCCCAGGACCTGAACCAAAGGCAGATATATGCTTCACTGACGGAGCTGCCCAGGGGCCCCATAATCGATTTCTAAACTGCAGCCCATTGGCCAAAGGCTTTTATACAAGGAGCTGTGGGTGGCAGACAGAACGGCCGTGCCCACCCGTCTGCACCAGTGCGTCGTGGTAAGCCTATCGCAAACTGAGAACCCGAATCGTGCCTTGCATGTGTATAAGGATATGTGCATTCATACAAAGCCGATCGGATACTGGCAGGGATGGTCAGTGTCCCAGAAGGGTTACCAGTGTGAGCTCTGAAGCCCGCAAGTCCGCTGGGAGTCCCAGCTCAAACCCGTTCTGTGTGACCCAGGGCACCTTCCTTAAGCTCTCTGTGCCTCACGTTCCTCTCCCACAAAACAGGGATAGTAAAAGAGCCTACCTCCCAGGGTTTCTGTGAGGATGAAATGAGATAACATTTGGCACAATGCTTGGCATATAATCAAAGCTCCATTTTCCCCCAGTACAATGTTAATAGGGTTGCCTCTGGGATTTTGTGTGCCTTTCCTTTTTCTTCTTCATTAATTGAATTTTCTACATGAATGTGCATGCTTTATTGTCAGCAAAGAATAAAGCTTTTTTTTTGAGATGGGGTAGGAAGAACAACTCATAATCCCAAGTAACCCTTTCCTCAAAATACAGTCCTAAAGTAGCCTTCTCCTTGTCAGTCTGTTTTCGGGGATCTTCCTTAGGGTGGGCCCCAACTTTTCTGTTCCCTGACTCTCACTCTCACTATATCTCTTTTCTACCCATGTGCATCCAGTAAGACTCAAGCCAGACCCCGTCCCAGGAGCTCCTCCCATGGGCACACACTGCAACCTTCCTGCTCTGGGATACTACCTTTCCTTTATCCTGCCCTCCCATCTCTGGTGCTTGCACCATGCTGCCTCCTCCTCAAGAGGCAGCTGCTCTTATACTAGCCTCCAACAGTTCCCAAGACGGTGAGCTTGCCAGTAGCACTCACCCCTCCCCCTACTATGGACAGTCTTAAGGGCAGGCCACCTCCTTCCAGTACAATTTCAAAGCATTTGCCCAACTTCTCCTTTTGGATTGTCATGACAGCCCTGTGGATTGTGGATGAAGGGTTCAGGGAAAGGGACGAGACAGTCTTACAGCTGGACTTAAAACCAGTCTGACCAATTCTTTTTTTTTTTTTTTTTGGACAGAGAGAGAGCACAAGTAGGCAGAGAGGCAGGCAGAGAGAGAGGTGGAAGCAGGCTCCCTGCTGAGCAGAGAGCCTGACTCAGGCCTCGATCCCAGGACGCTGAGATCATGACCTGAGCTGAAGGCAAAGGCTTTAACCCACTAAACCACCCAGGCGCCCAAGTCTGACCAACAGGGACCCATTCTCAGTTCTGAGGGAGACCTAGGGCAGGCCCTCTGGCAACTGACCCTGAGAGGCCTGGCTCTTTAAGGCCAGAACCGCGCTGGCCTCCCTCTCTCCCTTCTACCTCCTGTCACGCCTATCCTTCCTCCCCCATCTTCAGGACTTCCCTCCTCCTGCTGGGCTTTGTTACTGGGCCTCCCACCTGCCACAGTGATCAGCCCTTCTGAGGGTGTCCAGAGCTAAGGAAGCCAGTGACCCCACACTAAAAGGGGAGAGGGAGATTTCGAGCTTTGTAGAAGACACCACTAGTTTTTCTCTGTTTTGTGTCAAATGACCTGTAGCACTCGAGGCAATGGTATATTTGAGCCCTGGGTACATAAAAGAATTTAGCAGGACAGTTTAAAATGTCCAGACTTGGAGGTGTCAGATTTCATAAACCAAAGAAATTCAGAACACATATGCAGACTTCAAACTGGGACACTGGAAAAGTCTCTCCAATGTTGAGACCACAGATTCCATTTAAAAGAAAAAAGAAGAGGGCGGACCTCCCAGCCCCCTTCCACAACTCCAGAACTCTAAGACTGTCTAGGGGATATCAACGAGTAATGCCTATACGTCTGCATCTGTGTTACAACAGTATGCCCTAATAAAGACGGGTCAATCACCGATAACCAAGTTTATAATCCACGTTTTTTTTTTTTTGTTTTTTGTTTTTTTTTTTTTAAAGATTTTATTTATTTGACAGAGAGAAACACAACCAGAGAGGGAACCCAAGCAGGGGGAGTGAGAGAGGGAGAAGCAGGCTTCCCACCGAGCAGGCAGCCCGATGCGGGGCTCGATCCCAGGTCTCCAGGATCATGACCTGAGCTGAAGGCAGTTGCTTAACCAACTGAGCCACCCAGGCGCCCCTATAATCCACGTTTTTAAAAATAACATTAGCATAACAACCAAATACAACAGGTTTATTAGAGCCTTGATTTTTAAAAATCTAAAAAAGCATGCTTAGGACAAATGAGAGAGACTTGAAGAGGACTGCAAAGTACAACTTCCTGTATCAGCGTGGAATTCCTCAGGTAGTGCAGTAGTAGTGGCATATCACGTGGGAGCGTGTCCTGGCCCCCACGTGACACATGCTTCAGTGCTCAGGGTGATGTGTCCTAATGTCCACCATTTTTTCCCAAGCAAATGAGTAAAAACCACCATATGTGAATACACATACAGAGAGTGACCAAATGAAAAAGCAAATGTGCCAGGCTGTTCCCCACTAGTGAATCTAGGTAAAGACTGTACAAATGTTTATTGTACTATTCTTTGGACTTTTCATGCATTGGAAAGCTTACAAAACTATTGCGGGGAAAAATAGTAAAAAGTTAGAAATCTGCTTAAAATAAAAATATGGAAAAAAAGACTCATGATACCACTGCCTAGATAATTCTTTAAAATAGTTGCTATTTAATTGTTGATTTAAAAAAAGATGAGTAATGCTGCATGTTTTACCTACCCAAGAGGGAAAACACTCTAATAGTACTTTTTCTCTTAATAAATGAATGGTTAGGGGCATCTGGGTGGCTCAGTCATTAATAAATGAATGTTTAGGCAAATAAATAATACATAAAGAAAAAGTCTATCGTACCATTTCTTAGTGGTACAATGGCTTGAAGGAAGGAAGGAAGAAAAGAAATGGATTAATGGATTTCCAAAACAAGGGCCTGTCCAGAGATAGGCGACATGGGGAAGAAGCTTGGAAATATCTTACCAAAACATTCCGGCCCCCTTGCCTGAGGGTCACCTGAAGGCACAGGACCTTCCAGGCAGGGCTCTCCTCTCCATCTCCACTGCCCATGGGCAGGACAGCCATCTGGGGTTGCTCAGAGAGCCTCAAGAGCCCTGTGACCACTAACTCAGGGTGCGAGGGCATGGGCCCGCCCAAGACCACTCAGGGCCATGCCAACTAGGAAGGAGCACCTTCCTCCCCACATGAAGGGAGAAAAAGGAACGCAAACCCTGCTGAATTGTTCATTAGGACTTTAAAACCTGTCCCCAGAGGGAGACGGGCGCAAAGCTGCCATCTGAGGACCTGAGGTCCTGGCAAAACGAGGGAAAGGACCAGAGGGCAGCAGGGGCTGGGGGGGGGGGGGCTGGGAGCACCCTCACAAAGCTCACCATGGCCTGGTGATTAAAGCCAGCAAAGGGCCGCGCCTCCTGCCAACAGAGTTATCTTTTAATCCAACCCCCAGATGACACCATCTGGCACCAGCGAAGGAGCAGCTCCTGCGGGCACACGAGTCACGAGGCTGGGCCCTGGGTCTCTCCTTTCAGGCTGGGGCTTGCTCCTTGCTCCCAAGGAAGCAGGGCCCCTGCCCCTCCGAGGCCTGGCTGTCGACAAGCCCATGCATGCCTGAGAGGGTGAGGCAGGTGTGAGGAAGTGCCGGGAGCTGCCGTGCTCCACAGGGTCACCAAATGCCACATGCAAGGACCAGAGGAGGGAAGGCTCTGGTCACTGGGCAAGCTGGCCTCGTGCCAGCATGCGGCATCAGTCCTAGGACCTTCCTTCCACCCAGATGTGGTAAAGAGGTCTGCAGCCCCAGACGAGTTGCCATGGATGGGCTGCGGTGGGCTACCTGGGATTCACAGCGAGAGGAATTCTGGGGGCAGGCAAGGCTAGCAAGACCACTGCGACTGACCGGCGAGGAGAGCACAGACCTGCTACCCCTGCATGCATTCTGACAACTCATGGACCAGCCTGGAGTTCTGTGCCACCTGCGGGGCTGATTTCTGAGGGCCCGCAGTCATTCGCCATACAGTAGCAACACTCCCTGAGACCCAGTGGGGCTTACTCGCACCCCCACGCAAGAGGCCAGCTCTGTGCCTGCCCCTATGAAGGATGTGGGGGAAGAAGGTGTGGGGGAGGTGGGGACATCAATGGGGCAGTCTGGAGGCTAGCAGGAAGGGGAGGCAGGTAGCCCCTCCCTTTAGGAGGTGCAGACTCGCCTTCCCTCACTCCTGCAGCAGCCCTGGCAGGCAATCACCCAGGCCCTCCCAGGCTCGGGAGCACACCACCCCAAAGGCAGCCATCCCGTCACTGACCAGTTCTTTGTGTCCAGTGCTCTTCTTTGTGGGCAGCTAAAACCTACCAGCCGGAACTCGTAGCCAAAAGTCCAAATTGAACAGCTACTCCATTTCCGACCACCACTCAGCAGGTGTGTCCTCTGAATTCCAACCACCAGGGGTGAAATCCTGACTCGCTAGCTTGGGACTCTTGAGCCAGTAACTTCCCCTCTCTGTGCCTCAATTCCCTCATCTATAAATGGGGACAGTAACAGCCCCTCATCTTCTGGTGGTTGGGATGAGTCCTGAGACAGGAACAAAAGCTCCCTGGCACACACCGGAAGTGGTCGGGAAATGCGTACTACAGCTACACTGTGAGTGCCGCAACGTAACGCCCACCGTCACCGTCAGGGCTCTACCCTCTACTGCCCAAACCCATGCCTACAGCTCAGGCAGGCCATCCCAGCAGCCCCCTGGAGCTGGCGGACAAGAAAGGCAACAAGAGACCATCTGGGGCAGGATTCTTCTCACTCCTCCCAGTCTTGGCCCGTGTCTCCAGCCTCACTACCCTAGACTCCAAAAGTATCCTCCAAAAGGCTAACAAAGTTATCTTTAAAACACACAAACACCCAAATAAATAGATATAATCTTATGAATCCCATGCTCCACAACCCTCCATATCTCCTTTGGCTTATTAGGATCATCAAAAAGTCTCATCTAGCATCACAAAGAGGAAAACAAACATTTATGGAGAATGTGATTCTGTGCCAAGTCCCGGGCTACACACTACACATTTTATGTGTATTACACCATTTAATGACTTCCTCTAACGTTGGTCTGATTACCGCACCTCACAGAGGAGGAAGCTAAGGCTCCGAAATATTAAGTACCTGACCTGAGACACGCAGCCCAGATGCGTCAGAAGCAGACTTGGAGGCCAGTTCCATGGCCCAGGCCCTGCCCCCTCCAGCCCCATCCTGAACGTCCAGTCACCACAGGGCCCACGGTTACCCAGGATGCCTGGCTCCTCCTTGACTCTCTGCTTTTCCGCCCCTGCCTGGAAGGCACCTAACCCAACACCTGCTGATTTTGACTCAGCCATCAAAGCCTAGCTCTCCAGTTACATCCTCCATGAGATGACCCTCAGCTCAACCCTCCCTTCCGTCAGACAGAATCAATCCCTTGCTTGGCTGTGCTTCACGGTGCCGTCCCTAACCACACTACAGCACAGCTTACCAGTCCCCAAGCCAGCAGCACTGCCGTCTGCTTCGTGACGTAGATCATTCATCTCGACGCCACCACAGCTCAGTGTGTTTGCTTGAATAAGTGAATGAATGATCTCCCTTCTAGACTTACAGACCAGGAAACAGGACAGTCAGAGGCGGGCCTGACCTTTGCCGGGACAACTGGTAAACAGCCTGTCTAGAGTAACCTGCTGGAGATTACACATGGCAAGCAGTACTTCCTTCGCTGGGGACACCTGAGCAACCCCATCAAGACTACCAACTCCAGTGTCAGGACACAGCATATGCACACGGTGATGCTGTGGCAAAAGGCAGCGGCAGGGATTCCTGGGGGCCACTCTGCTGCCGAGTGACCTCCTGGCCTTCTCTACGCCCCCCCCCCCCTCGTGCCGTGCTCAGCCCCTGGGCCTCCTCGCACTCTCCCTACTAGACCCAGGAGGCAGTGATCCAGGGCCCAGGGTCAAAAGCAGCTCGTCTCTGCTGGCCTGGACAGAAAGACGCCGGTGCCTGGAGGGGCCTCAGCCAACAGCACCCTGTTCCAACAGTTTATCAGTCCTGGGTCCCCCTGGGGAAGAGGCCACAAGAGGAGCTCTGCGTCCTGACCCACTTTTCCCAGAGCTCCCTTCCCAGATCTGGCCTGGCCCAGTGAGATCCTTCTCACCTTGTGACACCAGTAAGAGAAACACTCACATATGTATTTGTATACAGAGTATCCTGGCTCATCAAAACTATGCCGAGACTCTCACTTTACACATTAGGAAAATGGTGCCCAGAGGCAGGTCCCCAAATTATGCTCTTCTGGCTCGGAGGGCCTCCCCAGCTGGCATGAGTACCACAGTTCTCCCTCAGACAACACAGAACAGATGGGCTTCTCTGCTTCCCTTCTCCTGGCAGCTCGCACACGGAGGAAAGGCCACGCCCTGAGTCAGGGTCCCCTGCACGATGAAAAATGCAGATGTGGAGACCAGTCCACCCCCCCAGGTTCTGTCTCAGGAGACGTGCGGTGGGGCCCAGGAGTCCCAGTTTTCAGGAGCTTTCCCCACCTGCGCCACACCTGGAGAAACCTAGCAGTGACTCAAACAGTACCATCAGCCCAGCAACATGCGTCACAGACATCCACGGCCTCTGACCTGATGGCACCACCTCCGGCAACTTCCCGAAGACATAAAGAAGCACCAAATATCTATGCATCAGGACAGTCACTCAAGCATGATTTGTACTGAAAATGGGAAATCTCTGAACCTCCAGGCGGGGAGAATAGGTGAGACACATCAGAATAGGACAGTACTGTGCACCCACAAGAAGTGATTCCTTTCTCACTTTTGAAAAAGCAAAGGTAGAGTGGTTGTCTCCAGCTAGCAAGATGACCTGCAAATTTATTTTCCTTTTGATTATCTACCTCTGTTAAATTCTCTACCATAAGCATAGGTAATTACATAATACTTTTTTAAATCAAGGAACTTGGGGGCACCTGGGTGGCTCAGTTATTAGGCATCTGCCTTCGGCTCAGGGTCCTGGGATCAAGCCCCGAGTCGGGCTCCTGCTCCCCCTGCTTGTGTTCCCTCAAAAATACATTTTAAAACCCAGTAACTTTTCTGTTTTAATTATCAGCATCAGACCTAAAATTTGAAGCCCAGTTCAGTGAGAACTGGAAGGACTGCAGACAGCACCTATTCCAACCATGAACGTGACAGAGGAGCTCCATTTCCAGCTCTACTCGAATACTTCCAGCAGTCAGGAGCTCATTCCCTTCCCTAAAGCAATACCTTCTGGCAATTAAAAGATTATTCCTTATCCTAAACAGGATTCCACCTTCCTGCAGCTAAAATCCCATCTCCCCCTACAGCTTGCACCACGCGGAATCACACAATCAAAAAACACAGGGACAGAGTTCTTTTCTAATGAACCAACTTACAGGATGACTGCCCCTACTTTCTCCCCTATGACCAAGAGGAGAACGTGGGGTTTTGCAAGCACTGCTGACGCATATTCACTATGCCAAGTTCAAATCAAGCATTGTTCACCTCTTACCCCCTACAATCACCTAGATGATTAAAACACCTGCATCCCTGAGTCCACTGTTCCATGAACAGCTGCCCCTGCCCAGTGGCCCTGAACCAGACTGCACAATTCTTTCACGGAGGCCATTTTTGGGTGAACAACCTGCTTGAGGTTGCCAGCTCAGCCCAGACACACAGATGCCACAGCACCAGAGGCTGAGCAACGGAGCAGGGCAGAGACAGTGTGGGCAAGAGGCCCTGCCTTCAAGACAGCAGCCTGCAGAAGTGATGGTCTTTCTTCCCTCTCTTGTTTTAGTTCCTCTTAGTCCCATTTCCTTGCCCACTCTCCTCCCCCACATCCATAGGCAACCATTCCTTTGTGTCTATGTCGCATTCCTGCAAAATGGGTATCATCTGCATGGTTAATTTACATACTAGCACAGGAGCATGCATCTCTACTTTTTCACGGAGTCCTAGGCTTTAAGACGGATCCCTTTACCGCGAGTATCTCATCAGTCATTTGCAACTGCTGCGAACTGAGGGCCCAGGCCCAGCACTGCACGCATCAGCTCTACCAAAGACCGACGCCACTCCACTGGGCACTGTGGTGAATCTGGGCCCTCAGGGATCTGCGTGACAGGCTGGCTGATCCCCACCCAGGAGGGAGGCTGCAGTACAGGTCAGAGTTTTGTGGGGGCCCTACCACAGGCTCCAGAACAGCTGCACTAGCAGGGGTAAGTTCCTGCACCCCGAACACTCTGCCGTGCATGGACAGTCAGCCTGCTGGCTGGCTTGCTTTGAGAGAGAAAGAACATGTGAGTCAGGGGAGGAGCAGAGGAAGAGGGACAGGTAGACTCCACTAAAAGCACAAAGCCCGACAGGAGTCTGGATCCCAGGACCCTAAGATCACAACCTGAGCTGAAATCAAAAGTCAGACACTGAAGTGACTGAGCCACCCAGGCACCCCAGCATCCAGCTCTCTAGTTGCTGCCGGCCTAAGAAGTGGAAAGGAACAGTGTTCACAGCCGATGCTTCGCAAGCCCGCCAGAATCACACCTGCTGGGACGAGAAAGGCCTCTGCTACAGAGCGTGTCAGTGGCACAGACTGGAAATAACTGCTCACGAACACACGTCTCCATCGGGAGACCTCACTGCCTCCAGCTCTCAGGCTGCTGGAGCACAAAGGCGGGCACTGGCTTGCAAGACGCCATGGATTTGCCTGCTCCATTTGGTTGGCAAAGGCTCCCCCCAGGGACACCTACAGTCGAGGGGTGGGCAGCGCTCACTCTGTCAGCTGCAGTCACAGGTCACGGCTCCTACCGCATGTGACACCCCATGTGATCGGACAGCACCTGAAGCAGTCCGTACCTGTTCAATGAGTCCAGGCAAGGTCAAACTAACTGCTCTCAAGGTGGCCAAACACCTGCTCTAACCTCGGTGCCACCTTCATCGCAGATCAGGAGCCAAGAGTTCACAGAGCTGGGCTGGTCTGGAGACCACGCCCTGAGCGCAGGACAGAGTGGGGGAACAAAGTCACGGTTTAAGGTGCCCCTCACATAGCCACAGGACAGGGCCACGAACAACAGCATAAGAACCTCTATGCTTGGGCGCCTGGGTGGCTCAGTTGGTTAAGCGACTGCCTTGGGCTCAGGTCATGATCCCGGAGACCCAGGATCGAGTCCCACATCGGGCTCCCTGCTCGGCAGGAAGCCTGCTTCTCCCTCTCTCACTCCCCCTGCTTGTGTTCCCTCTCTGGCTGTGTTTCCCTCTGTCAAATAAATAAAATCTTTAAAAAAAAGAAAAAGAACCTCTATGCTTACATAGTGCCAGGCACTGCTCTAAACAAATCACAAACAGTAATTCCTTTAACCCTCACAGGACAAGGTCCTATTACGACCCTCATCTCACAGACCGGGAAGTGGAGACACAGACAGGGAAACTGACTTGCCCAAGTTTGAGCCCAACACGTGGCTCAGATACAGGCGCTAACCATTCTACTGAACTGACTCCCAAAGGGACACGGCTTCCCCAAGCTGTTCCCAAACTTGTCAAGTGGAGTAATGACCCCGAAAGGGGTTGCTAATGAGATGAAACGAGACCATAAACGTCAGAATAACAGACAAAGCATCCCGTGCAATACAAACATGTACCCTCCGCAGGGCACACCGTCTACGTGCGCGGGACCATCTCCCAGCACCGTCCACCTCCTTTCACACCAGCTCTGGGAAGGAGGTGGCGTGACAGAGCCCATCAGACAGACAAGGATAAGGCCTGGAGAACCAGCCAGGGGACACAGCTAGAGACAGTGTCACTCATACCCCTCCACCACCTCACTCCGTAACCAACGAGAAGTCCAGAAGATGGAACAGCCATCCAGAGCCCTCACACACTGGCTTTTCCACATCGCAGCTAGAATGCTCAGACTTGGACCTCAGGAAAAACCTTGCTTCTCAATCCATCTAACAAATCACAGACAGCGAATCAAACATCTCTGACAACTGTGCAAAGGCCACTCAGCCTACACCCCTCACCCCATCATCCTCTGGCACAGCACTCTCCCACCCCATGCCAACGCTGCCCATCCCCC
>PITA01011374.1:0-13507 GCA_004023965.1 Spilogale gracilis | reverse complement strand
CCTTGTGCATCTCCAGGGCCCACCCCGCCTCTCAGCCCTCTGCCCATGCCCAGTGCATCATACACACCCCCGTCTCCTTGAGCCTCATCTGCTCCAGGGGCTCTATACGGCTGTACAGCTGCTCCTTCGGGTTGGGACCTTCAAGTGAGACAATAATCTCCTACTGGGCAGGGCCCATCTTCTTTGTGGTTCTTCCTGAGAATCTTACAGACTTTTACAAACAAAACCGCATGCCATTTGCTTCAAACCGCCAAAGAGAAGGTGAGGAGTAGGAAGTCAATAAGCCAGGCGGGTTATTTTCTGGCCCTTCGAAAAGCTCCGGGACAGAGCACCCGAAAAAGAAAACGTCTGGTGAACAATAGGCTATATATTCCAGCTAAAAGGAGTGTTCAGTACGGGTCTGTGGTTCACAGAGAATGCTAATGTCTTTCTCACCTTTTCATTCTCTGCACTTAGCAGAGCACTGACCAGGGACATGCTGCCCAGATGATGGGTGGGCAAACGGATAGACAGATGGACAAGTAACATGCAGGTCGGAATCTGGGCTCCATCCTAAAGTCAGGTGATCTTATGCAAGAAGACACTGTGGCCAGCTCTAGTGAGTTTTCACGAGAAGCCTTCAAATGAGTGGGGTTAAGAACAGAAGAACGAGCTTATGTGAAATTCTAGTTTGGCACAGAAAGTAAGGACAACTGCTGCCTGCTTTGTTTCTTCTCCCTGGGCTTGACAAATGGGAGAGAAAATAGGACAGGATTTGTAAAGGCAGTCTGGCATTTTCTATCAGAAATGAGTTAGGGGACTAGACAGGCTTCTACACTCTCAGACACACAGCCCCTAAATTCTAAGCTGCTTCAGGTTCAGCTCTCACTTTCCTGCAGAATGACCCAGACCCAACACATTTTAGTTTTATCTACTTTCTTGCTTTTTCCTAGATCCAGTCCCCGCCAAGGTTACTCACAGAGGTAGGTTCCAACTCACCATACACGTGCCTTTACCCTCTCACCTCTGTCCAAGCTTTCTCCTTGGAGCAAAAGGCTCTGTGGCGTCACTTTCCCTGCTTGAACTCCGTCCTGGGACTAAGCAATAAGAAGCCACAGCCATCAGCCCTGGAAGTTTTTGCTGTGTCACAGAAAGAATGAGACAAGGAGGTACCTTCTGCCAGTTATCAAACCCATCCTCTGACTCAGCACGAAATTCAGATGTCACATCCTATGCCTACATCCCCTCCGTGTGACCGGTGCAGAGTGAATGAATGCTGTGACAAGGAGGGGAGGGCTGTCTGAGGCTTGGGACCCAGACATCTCAATGGGGATCTTCATCACAGTCTTTATAAAGAAACTGACAAGGAGTTCAAAGCCGGCCCAAGCTCTCAGCAGCTGGTGGCCCTGAGCAAGCCGACCAGCCTCTCTTGGCTCCACTTGCCCGTCTGTAGAACGTAAATACCAACTGCACAGGCTGAAAAGATTTTTCTCAATGGTCAGGGGTGAGGAACTAAAGCACACCTCCATGAACTGAGATGCCTGTTATTCGCTCACACTCACTGGAAAGGCTGGTGCCTGCAAAGCCAGGCCCGGATCAGGAAAAATCAGCCAAAGTTCCTAAGTCTCCCCACCCAGCCCGTGGCTGGCAGAGACACCTTGGAAGGAGCCCCAACCTGGGAAGACACCTGGGTCCCATGCCCGCTCTGCCAGGAGCTTGCTCTAAGAGCCTGGTAGAGTCCCTCTGTGCCTGTGGGCTGCTGTGGCTCATTTACAAAAATAAGCTGTTTGGGCAGAGTGGTCCCTAAGACCCCTTCCAACCATGATCCTTAATAATCTTAAGCTGCTTAAGAAACAGAAACAGGAAATGAAACTTCTGGCCAGATAAGAAGAAAAAACTGTTCTGAGTAAGAACAGAGATTATCGGGAGTACTAAAAAGGTCGTTATAATTTTTTTAAAGCAGGACTTCTTACATCACAATACAAAAACACAATTAAGTTTATTTCCATTTGTTATCACATCACGCCCTCCTGGCTGGACAGATCTCCACATGTGGACAGGTGACTCACAATGGTTAAAATGATTCATTCCAGGGTCCCAGGCCATCTTAAGGGTCTGAAGCTGACTCAGAAAGAGACCCGAGAGACACAACACACCTAGAAAAACGCTGTGGCCAGAGAGGACACGCACTGGGCAGCAGCTCATCGCTGTGGGGGATGACCCCTGATGACGCGGCTTCCCACATGGGCCGCCCCCCACCCCCACCAGCAGGCCGCGCAGCAGCGAGGGCTGGTTACACATGCAGCGATGGCTAACGGTTCTCTTATGCAATGTAGGGGTCTTGCCGGCTACTGACAATATTAAAAAAAAGGAGAAGAAAAAGAAAAATGTTTCAAAAAAAGGTAACCCCGTCCCACTCCAAGGGACCCCAACAGATGGGGTTTCACTCAGCTCCTGCCCACGAAACTGTCTTGGACAGCAGAGAGTGCGGATTTTTTTATTAGCCACGTTGTGGTCATCTGTCATTTTTGAGAGCATGGTTCATCCCCAAAGGAAACCTACAAAGGTAAACAGAGGAAGCAGGCAAAGAATATGTCACGGAAACAAAGCTGTCGCCGAGAGCAGCCTCTGGGTCCAGCCATGACTCACCAACCCAGCTTAGCAGAGGCAGAGGAAGGTGAGGCCTGTGGGTGGCTCCTCTCTCTCTCTCAGCATGGGGAACGTCTTGTGGTTTTCAAACTGTGTTCCATGAACCCTGGAGAGCCCCACAGACTTCTATAGAGGGGCCTCAGGAGGACACGAGGAAAACACACAAGCTCCAGGCCTCCACACCCGAAGACCACCACACCTTTTTGTCTGCTTTACTCATCTGCCTTTCACATACCAGGCTGCTCGATAGAGAGAGCCCTACATCAGGCGCCTGGGTGGCTCAGTGGACTAAAGCCTTTGGCCTTCGGCTCAGGTCATGATCTCGGGGTCCTGGGATCGAGACCCCACATTGGGCTCTCTGCTCAGCAGGGAGCCTGCTTCCTCCTCTCTCTGCCTGACTCTCTGCCTGCTTGTGATCTCTCTGTCAAAAAAAAAGAAAGAGAAAGCCCTGCAACTGAAAAAATAAATAAATAAATCACAGAAAACATTTACCCATCATATGTTTTCATTTAATTGTTCGTAACAGGGAAGCCCAAGTGGCTCAGTCAGTTAAGCGTCTGTCTTCGGCTCAGGTCATGATCCTGGGGTCCTGGGGTAGAGTCCCACATCAGGCTCCCTGCTCAGTGGGGAAGCCTGTTTGTCCCTCTGCCTGCAATTCCCCCTTGCTTGCACTCACTCTCACTCTCTCTAACAAACAGATAAATAAATTAATTAAAAAATAATTGTAGGGGCGCCTGGGTCGCTCAGTTGGTTAAGCAACTGCCTTCAGCTCAGGTCATGATCCCGGAGACCCAGGATGGAGTCCCAATCGGGCTCCCTGCTCGGCAGGAGGCCTGCTTCTCCCCCTCTCACTCCCCCTGCTTGTGTTCCCTCTCTGGTTGTGTTTCTCTCTGTCAAATAAATAAATAAAATATTTTTTTTTTAAATAATAATTGTAACAGCCTTGTGAGGAAAGAGAGGCTGAAGAGGCTTATGGCTGGACTCCACGGCCCATTCCCTGAGCAACCACCCTGTGCTTACCTGTCATCTATGTGGACTCTCAGGAAAGGACCTATAAAACTCCACTCCATGGCTGGCTGGCACTGACAAGTTCTTCTGTAAACAGAAGACCAGGGCAAGGGGAGCTGCCCAGGATGATAAAAGAAGCTCAGAAGAGAGTCATCAACTAAATGCAAGGCGTGAGCCTTATTAAAATCCTGGTTTGAACAAACCATCTATTAAAAAGGCATTTCTGAGACAAGGTAAAGAGTATCAAGTGGGTAGAAAATGTTAAATTACCATGAATACTGTTGGCTATAAACATGGTCTTCTGGCTATGCTTTTTGTTTTTTTTAAGATTTTATTTATTTATTTGAGAGAGAGAGAGAGAGAGAGAGAGAGCGAGCATGAGAGGGGAGAAGCAGACTCCCTGTGGAGCTGGAAGCCTGATATGGGACTCGATCCCAGGACCCACACGCTCCTGTAGCTACGCTTTTTTAAAAGGTCTTATTGGGCACCTGGGTGGCTCAGTGGGTTAAAGCCTCTGCCTTCAGCTCAGGTCATGATCTCAGGGTCCTGGAATCAAGGCCTGCATCGGGCTCAGGGAGTCTGCTTCCTCCTCTCTCTCTGCCTGCCTCTCTGCCTACTTGTGAGCACTCTCTGTCAAATAAAAATTTTAAAAAAATTAAAAAGTCTTATTGTCTCTTAGAGCATCTATAAGAAAGTGGTACACTGTCTGGGGCTTGCCTGACATTACTGTGGACAGCTAGAGTCGTTGGGAGTGTCCGTTATATCACATGTTCCATAGCTCCATGTGTTCGAAGGTTGTGTTATATGGGGCGCCTGCGTGGCTGATAAGAAAATGATTTCCAACATTAAAAACACTAAAAAAAAAGGGCATCTGGGTGTCTCAGTCAGTTAAGTGTCTGCCTTTGGCTAAGGTCATGATCCCAGGGTCCCAGGATGGAGCCCCATGTAGGGCTCCCTGCTCAGCCGGGAGCCTGCTTCTCCCTCTGCCCCTGCCTCCCCGCTACTCGTGCTCACTCTCTCTCTCTGAAATAAACAAATAAGATCTTTAAAAAAATAAAATAAAACATTAAAAAAGAAGAAAGCTGTGTAATATGAAGTCTACAAGGAAACAAGGGAGGTAGGCAGGTCCCTCCTTAAATGGAACTCAGTTCTACCTGCCAGTATCTTCCACCCATCAGTCTATGATTAGCTCTCTGGGGCCCAAGAGAAAAAGTTCTCACCACTGCCTGGTGTCCTTTTGAAAACAGGCACCCAGGTCCCTCTAAGTTTCCTTTCCTCCAAAATGAGCTCCTCCTGAGGTCCTTCTGGAGCCCACGGCAATGCCCTCCTTAAAATGTAGGCTCCAGGGCCAAACAACTGTGAAAGTGTGTTTCTGGGCAGCCCCAGGGGCGGGGCCTCCTGGTCCACGCACACTCTGGACAGACTCTACCTCCAAGTGTGGCCTGGGCCCTGCAATGCCTCCCAAGTCCCAGTGCAGGCAGGACCCCACCTCTCCATTGAAGGGCAGGATGCCCCCAAGAGCAGCAGTGGCTCCAGCAGCTTCCTCTCACCCCACAAAAACCACCTCAGTCCTCACCAAAGCCCTTGGAAGAGAATGCTATTGCCTTGTTACAGATGAGGAGAAAGAAGAACCGAAGAGAGTAAACAACTTGCTGAAGTCCCACAGCCTAAGACAGAAGAGCCAGGGTTTAAACCCCAAAACTGGTTTATGACACCCAGCAGTCTCTGGTCCTGTGGCCTGCCTCCCTGGCTCCAGACCTACCAGTGATGCTCAAGTCACCTGGCTCATCCTCTGTGTCCACCGTCTTCCTAGCACCCCCAGGGCAGAGACGACCTGCCTGCTGTCCAGCCCAGCAGCGACAGTAAGCCAGTCCCACAGCCGCAGCTGCAAACCGCCAGGGCAGACACGTCCTCAGGACACGAAGCACCCTCGGAAACCCTGATGGAGGACTAAAGCCCTGTCCTGCTCACCCAGAGCTAAGGAAGATGGCAAGTGCAGTGTCTGGCTGGCTCAGCTGGTAGAGCATGTGACTCTTGACCTCAGGGTCATGAGTTCAAGCCCCATGTTGGACACAGAACTTTTACTTAAAAAAAAAAAGAGAGAGAGAGAGAGAAGAAAACTGCAAGAGGTTTAACCATCTCAAAGATCAACCACCACAAGATCAGACCTAATTCTTGACAAGCCACATTGGGGAAACGGAGGCCTGGGGTGGTCCCATACCTTACCCAAGCTCACACAACCTCAACATCTACTGCATACTAAGTTATCCACACATCCAAAAAAAATCTACTGGCCCCAGAATCACACGTGGAATTTGGAAGATAGGGAAGCTCAAGGTCGGGGCAGGGTGGGGGGAGAGTGGGAGGGAGAGCGAGCGAGCAAGGGAGCTGGGAGAAAGTCTGAGGAAACAGTGGTATACACTCATGTTCCAGTTCCATGCACTGATGCTAAAATTTCCCGAAAGTACACTTCTCAGAACTCTGATGTCGCAAGATGCTCAATGAAAAAAGATGTGTGGTCAAATCCGTTTGGGAAACTCTGCCTGGGGAACCCAGTCCAGTGACATCCCGAAGCATGCTGGCCTGTTAGGGCTCTCAAGAGGCTCCCAGTAAAGGAGTCCGTGTGACCTGTTTGCACTAGCATTGCTCAAATGCTGTGACCACAGAACCCTTCGGTCAAGCAACACCACGAACATCCCACCAGAGGCTGAGAAGATGTTTCCTGGGGAAATGCTGACCTAGGCCTTTTGAAAGAAAATCTTGATAGCCATTACCCTGGATCAAAGACTGAAAAACCAAATCAGCCCAGAATGGGACAAGGAGGAAGTGTGTACGGCGCAGAGATAACTAACATACTTCAGGGCCGTTGGGGATGGAGGTATTAGCGCTGGAAACGACAGAAACATGTGAACGCCGCTGGGCTGCCAGATCCGATCGCTGCTAAGACTGTACAGTTAACTTTAGCCTCGAGAGCCACAGGAGACTCCAGAAACTAAATTCTTTCTTGAAAGTCCAAAGAAACCATCCCTAGACTTTCCAAAGTAGGTTGCATGCAAAATCTACAAGTTTTAGAAGAAAAAAGGAAAGAAAATGTTGGAACGAGGACTCTAGCCACGCCATTCACCCTTGAGTCAAGACGCTATAAACAGTATGGACTTCAGAATTAAAACTTATGCAAAACCCATATGAGGCTTCCTCAAAAAATTAAACACAGAATTACCAATGATTCCCAAAAGAACTGAACGCAGGGACTGAAAGAGGTATTTGTACATGAATTCTGATGGCAGCTTTATTCATAACAGTCAAAAGCTGGAAGCAGCCCAAGGGTCTACTGATAGAAGAACGGGCAAATAAATGTGGTCTGTGCATGCAATGGAATATTATTCAGTCTTACAGAAGAAGGAGATTTGAACATTTCCTACAACATGGATGAGTCCTGAAAACATTATGCGCAGTGAAATAAGCCAATTACAAAGGAATAAATATTACATGATTCCACTGACATGATGTTCCTCAATCAAATTCATAGAGACAGAAAGTAGAATGGTGGGCACCACGGGTAGAGAGAGGAGAAAACAGGGAGTTGGTTAATGAGTACAGAGTTTCAGTTTTGCTGGATGGAAAAATTCTAGAGATCTCTTAAGTAACTATGTCAATATACTTAATACCACTGAACTATATACAATTAAAAACAGTTATCATTGGGGCACCTGAGTGGCTCAGTTGGTTAAGCAACTACCTTCGGCTCAGGTTATGATCGTCTGCTTCTCCCTCTGACCTCCGCCCCTCTCATGCTCTCTCTCTCTTTTTCAAATAAATAAATAAAAATCTTTAAAAAAAAAAAACAGTTATTGTAAATTTTATGTGTTCTTTGCCATAATTAAGAAAAATTAAAAAAAAAAAAAAAAAAAAAGAAAAATTTTAATCAAAGTTTTCTGAACGTAAGGAAATACTGATGCATGCTACAAGAGGGATGAACGCTGAGAACATTATGCTAATTGAAATCAGCCCATCACAAAAAAAAGAATATTGTGTGATTCCACTTCTACAGGTACCTGGAGCAGTCAGACTCAGAGACAGAAGTGTAATGGGGGTTGCCAGGAGCTGGAAGGAAGGGGACAATGGAGAATTACTGTTTCATAGGTACAGAGTTTCAGTCCTGCAAGATGAGTAAGTTCAGGAGACAGACTGGAGTAATGACTTCACAACAGTGGAAATGTACATAATACCACTGAACTGTACACTTGAAATGGTGAAAATGGTAAATTTCAGGGCGCCTGGGTGGCTCAGTTGGTTAAGCGACTGCCTTCAGCTCAGGTCATGATCCTGGAGACCCGGGATCGAGCCCCACATCGGGCTGCCTGCTCGGCGGGAGGCCTGCTTCTCCCTCTCTCACTCCCCCTGCTTGTGTTCCCTCTCTGCCTGTGTTTCTCTCTGTCAAATAAATAAAATCTTTAAAAAAAAAAAAAAAAAAAGAAAATGGTAAATTTCATGTTGTGTCTATTTTGCCACAATAAAAACACAGGGAAAAAATGGTCCTTTGGCTCAGGCCATGATCCCAGGGTCCTGGGATAGAGCCCCATGTCAGACTCCCTGCTCAGCGAGAGCCTGCTTCTCCCTCCCCGCCCCCACCTTATGCTCTCTCTCTCTCTCTCAAAGAAAGAAAATTTAAAAAAAAAAAAAAAAAGATGGTTCAAATGCTAAGTTTTATGTTTTGTATATTTTATCAAAAAAAAAAAAAAAAAAAAACCTCAATGCAAATGTGTTGTGACCCTTAGTGTGAAATGAACATCAAGGTCAAAAGTCACCTCTCAATTATCCACCAAGGGTTTAGAGTTGGATGACCAACATGGGATTCTCCAAACATCCCTGCTTAGTTTAAAATGTTTCCAGGGGCACCTGGGTGGCTCAGTTGGTTAAGCAACTGCCTTCGGCTCAGGTCATGATCCCAGAGACCCGGGATCGAGTCCCACATCAGGCTCCCTGCTCGGCAGGCAGCCTGCTTCTCCCTCTCTCACTCCACCTGCTTGTGTTCCCTCTCTGGCTGTGTTTCTGTCAAATAAATAAAATCTTTAAAAAAATAAAATAAAATAAATAAAATAAAAAATTAAAAAAATTAAAAAAATAAAATGTTTCTGTAGCACTTTCATGGAACTCTGTCTCAAAAAGATGGAGACACACAATTCAGGGATATGCTACCTGGCTCTGGTAAAGGGTGAAAAACGATATAATACCCATTGCCCACCCTCAACTGAAACCCATTTAATTCTCGGCTGAACACACTCCACATCCCCACTGCACAGACTGATAAGCAACTCAGCTCTCTTGCTTTATGCCCACTATTTCTGTGGCTGACATCTTCCCAAGACTACAAAAATAAAGAGCCCACTGCACTGGCTTGAGGAATATATGGGGGGGGTACAAAATACCTAACAAAATATTTCTCCTGTGCTGGTTACTTTTCCAGGAAAAAGAAAACCAGAGTATCAAAAAATCACTCAACCCTAACACTAAATCAGAAAATAGTAACCATGGCATAGAGCTAGAAGAAGCCTCAGAATCTTATCCAACTGCGAACTTCCTTGGACCAGACGCCACCTTGGCAGCACTGAGAATCCCATAGGACTGAGTTAGCCCTTTAGTCAAGGGCTTCTAGTCAAACTTCTAGTTTGACTGTCTGTACTAGGAGGAAAAAAACAAAAAACAAAAAACCCAAGCACCACGTGGCTAAGAAGCTCATCCAAGGCCAAGATGTTGCACAGTTAGGAGCAGATCCCCATCCAGGTCTCTTTCCAGGACACCAAGCTGACATTCAGACTCTGAGTGTGAAAAGGAATGGTCTCTCCAATCTCATGACAGACAATGTAGGCACTCGGCATGGCTCCTGGCAGCGAGTCCCAACACGCTGACACCTGATGGGTAACCTTGGGAACTTCAGACATCAATGTCACACCACCTGCCTCTATCACAGACATACCATGGGTGGTGACATCCATGTGTGCATCTGGGACGCACTCTGGCCTTCCAGCACTCCTACAACCTTCTGTCACTGTGAAGTCACCACTTAGGAACATATTTCTGAAGAGGATCTGGACTTATGTGGGACACACCACTCCTACACACAGCACACAAGTCATCCATTCAACAGAAATTTCTTGGACACCTACCTTGGGCCAGGCTCTATAGTAGGCATCAGGAATACACAGAGATTACGTGCTACTCTTGGTGACCCGTGGCCTCAGGAAAAGCAGCCCTAACATCTGGTCAGCACAGTTTACAAGGAGTTCTCACATAATGCTCAGAAATATCAGGAGAATCCCAGGTTTCCAGTTCTAAGGCTGGCTGGAGGTTGCACTGCTCACCATAGTAACAAAATACTCTTATTTATTCTCCCTCTTATTTAAGACTGTTAAATAACATAGTGAAGCACTTACTGTTTTAACTACTTTGTAGAGTAGGACATAAGCTCAGAGGGGTTAACTGCCTTGCTCAATGTCTAAAACTTAGTAAAGGATGACCACCTGCCCCACCACTGCACTCCAGTGATGACTCTATGAGCTGTAGCATCACACAAGGATGGGACCACATACAGTGGACATTCATCTGCTGTCTTAGGTGCACCAACATCCTTCCTGCTCGCCTTGCTTTGGAGAATGCCTCCCCCCGCCCCATCTTAAAAACCATAGGATTGGGGCACCTGGGTGGCTCAGTTGGTTAGGCGACTGTCTTCGGCTCAGGTCATGATCCTGGAGACCCGGGATCGAGCCCCGCATCGGGCTCCCTGCTCGGCGGGAAGCCTGCTTCTCCCTCTCTCACTCCCCCTGCTTGTGTTCCCTCTCTAGCTGTGTTTCTCTCTGTCAAATAAATAAAATCTTTAAAAAAAAAAAAAAAAAAGAACCATAGGAGCCTGTCCAGGCTGCCAGTCACAGCATCTCTACCCTATGCACTGGGTCATCTGCTGAGACAATCAGTCCCCTAGCCCCTGCACAGTGACTGGGCCTGATACACACACAGACCTGCCTGGGCTCACTAGATGGATCTCTCCCATCAGGGACCATGAAGGTGAAGTACACAGAGTCCTGAGGCCATGCCCCACGGAAACCCCCAGCATTCAAGGACCAATCATCCGAAAGCGGGTTTCTCTCCTCCTCCCCAAGCTTTTGGAATATTATCTAATAAATTTCTCCTTTCTTTCTACTATGTTTTGAGCTAAGTTTCCATCACTTATAATAAAGCTGCCCTGAACTAATACATACAGAAGGGTAAATAAAATCTGCCCTTCTTTTAGAAACCTCTTTTCATCCCTTACTTTCAAATTCCTCCACTACTTCCTCCCAAATAACACAATTAAAAGAATCAAAAGAGGAGCGCCTGGGTGGCTCAGCTGTTAAGCATCTGCCTTCGGCTCAGGTCATGATTCCAGGGTCCTGGGATCGAGCCCCGCATCGGGCTCCCTGCTCAGAGAGTCTGCTTCTCTCTCTCCCTCTACCTGCCGCTCTGCTTACTTGTGCGCTTGCTTGCGCGCGCGCGCTCTCTCTCTCTCTCTCTCTCTCTCTCTGTCAAATAAATAAATAAAGCCTTAAAAAAAAAAAAAAAGAGCCAAAAGAAAGACTACAATGGCACCAACTTTTACTTGTGCCCCTATTCCAGCTGACCCTGCAAACTGGAGTAGGTGAACGTGATGCAGCAGGTCCCTGAAGAGGGCAGACAGAGAACAAGACGCCCAGGCGCCCTCCAATGAATGATAAATAATCCATACTGACAATCAGCAGTCAACTACACTCATCTTCCTGGAAAAGCGTGGCAGGTTCTTCCTTTAAGAAAAAACATTCCTCCAGCTTTAACTTGGGACAAGTGTCCAGTGTCTAAGTTCCCAGCGCCTCCCCAAGCCCCTTACTCAGCCTAGTCATCGTGGGCACTCCAGATTACCCAGGAATACATAGAGAGTACGGTCCCCAGAGCCTATGCCAACCCCTGCCCGTCTCCAGCTGGTTTCATTTCTGCAACCCGAACCAGAACATCCTTCTCTCCTCGGCCTGCACACGTTCACGTGGCCTCTTCGACACTCGCTCGAGTCCCAGTCCCTCCTCAAAGGCTTCCTCCAGCAGCCACTGCTGCGTCTACTCTCTAGCCTCTGGTGAGGCAAAACTGGGTAGCTCACGAGGACACTGAGCAGGAGTCACGGCGGGGGGGCGAGAAGGAAACCTTCATCTCGGGGCACACAGGCGCAACCACCTGGTTCTGCCACTTTGTCTCATAAGAGAGGCCTAGGGTGACATGATTTGGGGAGACCCTCACATTTAGGTGGTAATTAGAGCCACTAGAGGTGGATGAGAATATTTGGGGAAAGCATGTGATATATAGAGTTTTAAAAGGAGGAAAAAGCCTGCTTGTATCTGTATCACTCAATTGATCTATCTCATGATGTCACTCTCCTAAGTGTCCCAGTCCCCCAGGGAGGTGGCAAGGTGTGGGCTGGAATGACATCCTCCCCACCTCTGCCCCACCTGGACCAAGCACAGGACCAGGCACTTCAGTCCTCCCCAATTACATTCCCCCCCTCCCACCCTACTAGCTGAGGCAGGCAGCCCTGCACTCTTAGCCCATTTCACAGATGAAGACACTGAGGCTCCCAGCCAGAAAGGGACCCTCATTCCAGGGGCAGGCAGTCAAGGAGCTTCAGGTGAGCAAATCCAGATGTTAGTAATTGAATCAAAGAGAAGAGACAAGGGATGCCTGGGTAGCTCAGAGGGTTAAGCCTCTGCCTTCAGCTCAGGTCATGATCTCAGAATCCTGGGATCGAACCCCACATCGGGCTCTCTGCTGAGCAAGAGTCTGCTTCCCCCTCTCTCTCTGCCGGCCTCTCTGCCTACCTGTGATAACTATCTCTCTCTCTCTCTCTTTCTCTCTCTCTCTGTCAAATTAATAAATACAATCTTTTTTTAAAAAGCAAGAGAGAGAGAGAGAGAGAGAGAGAGAGAGAGAGCGCGAAAAGACAAGTGCCTGAGTGGGTTCTAAATGACCAAACAGGGGCGCCTAGGTGGCTCAGTTGGTTAAGCTACTGCTTTCGGCTCAGGTCATGATCCTGGAGACCTGGGATCGAGCCCCACATCGGGCTCCCTGCTTGGCGGGAAGCCTGCTTCTCCCTCTCTCACCCCCCGTTTGTGTTCCCTCTCTGGCTCTGTTTCTCTCTGTCAAATAAATAAATAATCTTTAAATGATCAAACAGGATCCTGGTTCACATGCAGAAAAGACATCAAACACCTGAGCCACTCAAAGGAGAAGAACAAAAATTCTCCCCTCTTATCAAGGGTGGTCACCTCTTCCTTACAGACCCATGTATGGGGAGGAGAGCCCTCATAATTCCAGAGTTTCCCAATGCAAGAAATGATCTGAAACTGAACTGTGAGGGCGTAATCAGGTAACAGAAAAAAATACTCCAACACGGAATCAAGAGCACTGGTCTTAGCCTTAACTGAGGCCCCTTTCAACCCTGCAACTTCTGGCCTGTCCTCACGCCATACAGATATTGAGCGTGGCACCCAGAGCAAGACAGACAAGACAGCCCTCAGCTGGGGTTGCTACCGAATCAAGCAAGATATGAAAGCACCCAGTAAGATTCAAAATGCCGAGCAGCAACGTAACATCAATCCCAGAACAGGAATGTCCCTGCCCCTAAACTAAAACAACACCGTATGTTCCTTAGTCATCTTCATACCCCAGGCCTGAGCATGGTGGTTATAAAATGTCTGGGTCTCTGAGCATAAGCAGAGCCGATGGTTTTAGTGTGCGACCTGCCCAGTACCACCCAGGTCAGCCTCCCCGCTCAGCTCCAGACCCACGTTGGCACGCGGGGGGGGGGGGGGGGGGG
>PITA01011373.1:14256-67181 GCA_004023965.1 Spilogale gracilis | reverse complement strand
GGGGGGGGGGGGGGGAGACCTCTACGCAGTGCTTCCAAAGTAGGATAGGAGGAAGGAAGGGACACTGGTTTGGGAAATACGCAGTATGTATTCACAAACTAATCCAAGCACACCCATTCCCAGGGGGCATGAGTGCAACTCAAGGGTATCGAAAGGAGCTCCTCAGGGGCCTTCCAGTACTACATCTGCACGGTTTGGCCTCCGGGGGCCCTTAGACAAGCTAGACTTGTAGCCCGGTAAGTGAACAAATGGAATAATAGTAACAATCATCATCATCATCACCATCATCATCATCATCATCATCATCGCGTAAACCCCCTTACAATCCGCCCCCTTTTGTAATGAGTCTAGTTCTTACACCCTTGGAATCCATTAATGTTTGCAACAAATGGTATTTATCGACTGAGGCAGAGCTGGTTGAGTTTTCAGTTTAGTTGCTTTCTGTGGCTTCCCGTCCTCAGGTTATACCCCGGGATCTCCCCATCCTCACTCTCCCTGCCTTGCGCTCCCACCTCTTCTCCCTCCGACTCCTGGGTTCCCGGCGGCTCCGGAGTTTCGGATTCTTTGTCCGACAGCGCCATCTAGCGGTCAGCTCAAGCGCTGGCGCCGGAGGTCAAAGTTACACAACGTAGAGCCTGAAGACTTTTTTTAAGTGAGTTTTTGAGAAAATGTGTCATTCATCTGTCTGATTGACAGGAATGGCTGACAGCCATCAAGGTGGCAGAAGAAGTGGGGAGGTGGCATAAACTTTCTTTGTGTCCCTTAACTTACAGCCTCTGGAAATTCTTGCCTCAAGGCCGCAGCAAAGTTCCCGTCAGGGGTAAACAAAGGAAAAAGTGCTACGTTCAGGAAGGAGTTCAGATTACAGGGGCGTCCCTAATTTATAAAAAGGCAAACTCGGCCTCCTCATTGGTTTGCTTGGGGTTAAACTAGCCAGGGTTCCTGGTGCAGGTGAGAGTGCTTGCTGGGGTACTTGGTGGGGAGGGGAAGAGGAACCCGGGCTGAATGCGCACTGCTTGTTAGTCCGGTTCTGGGCGCTCTGTATGGGCTGTACCCTGAGTGGACTTAAAGGGTCTTCGGTGAAGAAAGCCTTCACAAGCCCTCTGAGGTTAAGGGTGCGAAGAGAGGGCGCGCCTGGGTGGGTCAGTGGTTAAGCATCTGCCTTTGGCTCAGGTCATGATCCCAGGGCACCCTTGGATGGAGCTCCTCATTGGGCACCTTGGTCACCAGGAAGCCTGCTTCTTCCTCTCTCACTCCCCCTGCTTGTGTTCCCTCTCTAGCTGTGTTTCTCTGTCAAATACATAAAATCTTTAAAAAAGAAAAAAAGTGTGAGGAGAGGAGATGACACTCTACACTAACTTTCAGGGAGAGCACAGCAGGGTGCCTGAAGAATCAAGAAGTCATATCAAAAACGGTGTATCTGAGTCCTTTCCTTTGGAACCCTGTGCCCTAAGTCAAAATGCACCTAATGAGCATCTCCCCTGTTCCTGTACAGTGACAAGCACAGAGCACTGGATATGAAGATAATTAAGAGAAGACCTTGCCCTCGAAACTCTGTCAAGGAAAAGCTGAGCGCCTGAAGCAACTTCACTGCCCCCCCCCCCACATCTCTGAAGAGTTTATGGCTTTGATTTTTTTTTTAATGTTACAAATGAGAAGCAGTGGACAGCTACCCTCTCTATACTAGCAAAGCTGAAGAATCCAGAGCCTAAAGCTATCCCTAAAGGAAGAACGAAGGGATACCACACTCCTGCCCTCTTGACAAGCTCTACTTCTTCACAAAGAACTATTTCTGTGAAGTCTACAGCTTTGTGCACCCCTCATCCAGACCTCTCACTTGTCCTGAAACAATCTCTCTCATTCAGAGCAACTTTGGAGCAGAAAACAGTAAGTGCATAATATTTATCCTCCTCCCTAAGGTGGCTAGCTCAAACCTCACATGACCTCAAAAAGCTGTAGTTGCATGGAAAACTATGAAGCTTAAAAACAAACAAACAACAACAACAACAAACCTCCTGCGTCCTAATACAGTATCTTCTTAGGATGAACCATTCAAAGTTAATAAAGGTCCAGTGCTAGTGGGAGTTGATTATTCAGTTAGCTCTAGCCTCCTTGAGCAACCTGTGAAAGATACAAGGAAGTGTATTCACTTAAGAGTTTAAAAAGCAGCCCTTTGTCACTTCATTTCTATCAGATTCAATACTGGTCAAGTCATTCTTATCACCTCGGGATTTGGAATCTATTTATTTTATAGCCCTCAAAGTAGCACAAGGTCCAGAATTTCTAGTTAGACCACTGCTCTGTGTGTAAACCGTCAGTATGTGGGCACTGGCATAAACTTTCAGGTCACAGGAAAATGTGAAAAATCATAGGAACCCATTTCTCAGGATTTGTTCTTGGCCTTCAAACTCACTACCTAGTAAACTGAAATGCAATACTGATAAAATCGTGGAAGGTTTCATTGGCCCCAGCTGGAGCTCCAGTGTAAGATAAAGTGTAACCAGACTAAGGCTTCACTTAAGAAAGCATTTTATACACCTACCACTTCATTCATTTATGTAGGTGCATTTATGAAGCAGAGACACCCAGGTATTCAAAGTAGAGGGAATTCCAGACTGAAATGTTCCTAATCTGAGATGAAATGGAATGTGCCCTCTAGTGAGAAAAGAGGGAAAGGATGGCTATTATCTGACTTGACACCTTCTAACATTTGTATCTTGAGCATTCATTCATTCAGCAAATGACGTTCATGATGTTCACTAGAAACTGTGGGAGATTTTTTAAGGCAAATCAAAAGAGGTTCTATCCATAAAAAACATATGCAGTCACAAAGGCCAGGAAGAAACATAAACAAAAGTCAAATGATTCAAGAGAGGTCTGGAGACAGTGTATAATTGGAAGCTGATAGAACAACACAAAAATAATGGGGGGGGGCAGAGAGAATCATGGTATACAGAACCAAAACAAATAACATTGCAGGAAGCAATCAACTCAACCCATAATTCAGAACATTCTTCAGAAAGAAAAAAAAAAGAGCCATTTCTCCACAAATCAGTTGCTCTATAAATCTGTCTCTCCACAGACACATGACAAGAAAAAAAGGGGGAAAGAGTAGATGGTTACGAAAAAACTTTAGAAGCCATAGAAACCAAATAATAACAATACCAATAATAGTTGTCAAGAACTATTTTAGAATCTGAAATGGTATCTTACTTGCAAGCTAATGGGTTAACATATTAAAGATTCGGGGATGATGGCAGAACACACAAGGAAGCAGACCCAAAGGACTGACTGACAGCAAGAGTGACAGCCAGACATCATCTTTTGCACCAGCCCTCCAGGCCCCCGGGTCCCATGGGCTAATGCAAAGAAGGCCCAGTGACCCTTACAGACACAGCAGGTTGCATTACAGGAAAAGAACCCAGCTTGGGGATGCCACCACTTTTCTGAGGGCAGTGAGCCTGCCTGACTTTTGCCCTGAAAGGAGGCCTTATCCTTGTTACACTCCACGGTAAACAAACTTGCCAAACAAACGTGCCCTTTGCTCCACAGGGAGAAATTACCTCTGTGTCCTCAGGCTGTGAATATACAAACACCCTAGAAGCCAGCCTCTGAAACAAAGGCATCAAGTACCCCTGCTCTGGCTCAGTGGTTGAGCAGCTACCTTCGGCTCAGGTCATGATCCTGGAGTCCCTGGATAAAGTCCTGCATCGACTCCCTGCGGGAAGCCTGCATCTCCCCCTCTCACTCCTCCTGCTTGTGTTCCCTCTAGCTGTGCTTCTCTGTGTCAGATAAATAAATAAAATCTTTTAAAAAAAGAAAAAAAAAGACCTGAGAAGCATGAGGGACCCATGGGGACCCATGGAGAGATGTCTCCCCACGCTAGGAATTGCTGCAAGTTCATGGAAGGGAGGAGGCAGCAAATGCTGAGGTGGTCCCTGAAGAATTTCTGGAGGAGGAAGATTTTAAAGGACTAGAAGTTAACATTCCAAGCCTAACATTCAAAATTAGAAGTTGAGAAAACAGCAAAGGGACAGGAAATGTCCTGGGCAATAAATAAAGCAGAGTTGTTTGAGCAGAAAGTTTGTGAACACAATGGAATAGCATTAGAGCTTGGAAGTGGCTGAGATTCTGGAATTTACTCCTTCAAATATAATAATCACTGAGCAAATAATTGACGGGGTGTATCCCAGACACTGCCTGAAGCCTTTTGCATATGTCTGTCCACAATATTTCATTATTATCTCTATGCTTATAGATCAGCAGTTGAGGCTCAGGGCAGTCAAGTGATTTGCTAGTTAATTTTGGAACACATACCTGAACTCAGCTCTCTGATATCTAAGTTCCTGGTCTTTCCAGTATATTAAAATGAATGCTTGTTACACAAAAGAATGATATAAATCTTGTTGTAAAAAATCTAATCTGGCAATGGGGCTCCCAATAACTTGTTGAGAAGACAGCCTGCAAGCAAGGAAACAGGGAGAGGGGCTGGAGTCCAGGCAAGAGACTCCCTTGGATGCTCATAACAGGGGCAAGCACAGAGGAAGAGGGCTGGTGTTAGAAAGTCAGAATGGGAAAATATCTTCTAATGACTAAACAAATTCAGATGATTGAAAGTATGATGTATCATGGGAAAAATTAAGGAAGTGGGACAGGCAAGCTGCTTTTTTTTATTACATTATTTTATTTTTTCACTGTTCCAAGATTCATTATTTATGTACCACACCTAGTGCTCCATGCAATACGTGCCTTCAACACCCACCACCAGGCTCACCCATCCCCCCACCCCCTCCCTTCCAAGACCCTCAGATTGTTTCTGAGTTCAAAGTCTCTCATGTTTCATCCCCCTCTCTGATTTACCCCAGTTCACATTTCCTTTCGTTCTCCTACTGTCCTCCATGTTACTCTTTATGCTCCACAAGTAAGTGAAGCTATATATTTGACGTTCTCTGCTTGGCTTATTTCACTCAGCATAATCTCCTCTAAGCTGGTCCATGTTGCTACAAAAGTTGGATATTCATCCTTTCTGATGGAGACATAATACTCCATGGTACATATGTACCACATCTTCTTTCTCCATTCATCTGTTGAAGGGCAGCTTGGCTCTTTCCACAGTTTGGCGATTGTGGCCATTGCTGCAATAAACATTGGTACATATGGCCCTTCTTTTCACTACATCTGTATCTTTAGTGTAAATACCTAGTAGTGAAATTGCAGGGTCATAGGGTAGCTCTATTTTTAATTTTTTAAGAAATCTCCACACTATTTTCCAAAGCAGCTGCACCAACTTGCATTCCCGCCAACAGTGTAAGAGGGTTCCCCTTTCTCTGCAGCCTCTCCAACACTTGTTGTTTCCTATCCTATTAATTTTGGCCATTCTGACTGGTGTAAGTTGGTATCTCAGTGTGGTTTTGATTTGAATTTCCCTGACAGCTAATTATGACAAATGTTTTTCATGTGTCTGTCAGCCATTTGTATGTCTTCTATGGAGAAGTGCCTCTTCATGTCTCCGGCCCATTTTTTAATGTGATCATCTTTTTTGTTGTTGAGTTTGAGGAGTTCTTTATTGATCTTGGCTATCAGCCCTTTGTCTGTAGTGTCATTTGCAAATATCTTCTCCCATTCCATGGATTGCCTCTTTGCTTTGTTGACTGTTTCCTTTAGGCAAGCTGCTTTTAAGAGAACATGACAAGGGGCACCTGGTTGGCTCAGTCAGTTAAGTGTCTACCTTTGGCTCAGATCATGATCCCAGGGTCCTGGGATGAAGCCCTCCTGGGATGGAGCCTTAAGCCCCACCCCCCACATCATAGGGCTCTCTTGGGGAAGGGGGTTGTCTGCTTCTCTCTCTCCCTCCGCTACTCCCCCGGCTTGTGTTCTCTCAAAAAAATAAATTAAATCTTTAAAAATATATATATAGAGAGAGAACATGACAAAATGGCTTTACATATGACCAAAATCCCTGGCAGGTTTTTGTTTTTCCTGACAAAGAAAGTTTGGGGGAACTTTCTATTACATTTTATTAATATGTTTATAGAAAATATAAATAATATCTCAGATTTCGATACAGATTTTTTTAAGAGAGAAATGCATCTTTCCCTTTTTTGCCAGAATTTTGCAAAGTGTGAAAAACTACTAAATAGTCGCATTTGCCCTCTGTGTGCCGGGCGGCTGGTTATTTGAAGGGAAAACGATGGCATTGTTGTTCCTTGGCTCTCCCGCAAGCTTGTTCATGGGCGGCTGAATACAGAGCACTGCGTGTGATACAGAAAGCATCTGGGAAATGCTTAAACAATTTTCTCCACCCTCCCCCTGCCTTTGCTGCCCAAGTGCTTGATTCATCAGGGTGAAAGTACATAAAGTCCTCACTCATTGTTTAAATGGAGAAAATCATTTCAAACTTTCACACATGGTCTAAGTTTTTTTTTTTTAAGTGTAGTTTTATTTATTGAATGACTTCTCTTATATTTTTTATTTTTTCCTGGTAGCAATAGCTTTGAACAGAACCACTGACTGCCCCCAAAATAAAAGATTCCAATCTCTGACATGAGGAAGAGTTAAGGCTGTGCTCACAACACAGAAGTAGGGAACCAAGCATTGAGGTTATGTCTTTATTGGCACTCTTTTGGAATGAAGTCTTGTGCCTTTGTTATTTTTATTGCTACCTGTGAAAATGAAGTTGAGAGGTCTGGTCTTGCATTTTCTAGCAGTGTGTGATGCTCATTCCCATGTCTACACTGGAGCTAAGGTAAGGATCTCAGCAAATAAATAATAGACTTTCACAATATGGCCATTGTGTGGGCTCTGTGATTGACTTGGGATATTCCTCCCACTTCTGCCCTACTGCCCTACTGCGGGGCTTGAGGTGACTATAAGACATCTAAGCCAATGGATCTCAAGCCTGCCTGCACTAAATAATCACTCAAGGACTCTGAAAAACTGTACCAATGTCTGAGTACTACCTTTAGACCAATCAAATGTGTTCTCCATGGCAGGGCTTGGATATCTGTACATTTTGAAGTTGCCTTGATAATTCTGATGGCCTCTGAGGGCTGACACATGCTGATGGAAACCAAACCCCCTTGGTTGTTCATGAGGCCCGTGCAAAGGCAGGCTGAGAACTCAAGCAAAACCTGAAGACTAAGGGGAGTCATCTAGTACTGAGAGGTCAGGAGAGCCAGTCACCTGTAGGGATGGTCCCCAAAGAAGTGCTCCAAGAAGTGTTTAAATGTGAGTTCCGTGTTGCCAGCAGTAGTCAGAAAATTATTTTGAGGAAACTGGAAAGCTAAGGGAAAGTTGATTGGCCAGGCTTATAGAGCCGGTAGTGGGGCAGCCAAAATGAAACACATCTCCCCTTGCTTCCCAAGCTTCCACAACCCCTCCTTCCAGGGGACCTCTAGAGAGAATCAGCTTCATGGTTGTCATTGGCTTTGAAGATGAAATCAGACGAAAACATGGTCCAGTTTCATTTGCCAAAGGACACTCAAAATGCTCTTTATTTCTTGTTCTTACTAATATACGACCAAAGATGAGGACAAATTTGCTTTATTTTTCCCATTTCCAATGAAATGGAGAAATGGGAGAAAACTGTAAAATGTTTTACTGTACATATATTACACAGGTACGTTGAATACTTGCAGAGATAGAAATAAAATTATAGGGTAGGTCTCATCTATCTAATGGTGATAGAAATTATTGGAATGATAAGAGAACTCTGATGTTCTCTTCTTATGGAAGAAAGAGAAAGGATAATGAGGGACCCTCAGCAGACTATAAGACCAAAAGGGTCTTAGGTATCATAGTAACCTGCTGCACCATTTCCCATTTCCCAAATCTGAAAACCAGAGCAGCTTAGGAGCTTGCTCGACCCTGTTTCTATCATTGGTGCCAGGACTAAGAATCCAAGCGCCAGCTGCCCGGTTGGTCTTCTTTCCATTATTCTGGGTCCTCGATTCTTGGGCACATCATTAATTTTGCAGAACATGTTGGAACTCATTGCCGCACTCCCTCAAGAACAGGACTGGATGGGAGCCATGGAAGCCGGCCACCTGTCTCCAGATATCTGCACCTGAAATCTCTGAAAGTTAAAGCAAAACAAAATTGCCACCAAGAGTCAGCAGTAGATGCATCTAGATGTGGCGGGCCCACCCAGCACTTACCAGCACCGCTGACAGAGCTGCTATTGAGGAGACCAGATGCCTCAGGGCCATTAGTTTCCGTTCTGGAGCAGGTGAGAAGGGGGACAGCCTCAGCGATTACTTGCTGCTGATACCGAAGCGACACCAGGACAGTTACCGTGTGTGCTGAGAACAGTGTGGAAGGACCCACCCATCACACTGGACTCACATCCTCCCCCAGGCAGCTTCTGGAATCTGTGAGAACATCGCCACCCCGACTTGTAATCTCTCCTCTCCTCAAAGCGTCCACAGCTGGCACTCTGTTGCATCAGAAGGGTTCTGCAGCTGGCCGCTGCGGACGGAAATAACAGGGAGGAAAACACTCCCGGAGGTCAGGAGGTGGGCAGGCCACAGCTGAGACCATGGCTGTTCCTTGTGGTCCTCAGACATGCAGGCTTCTGTCCTCTTAGTACTCCACAGGGGAGACCTCTATCTTGGGGTATCACATGGTCCAAGATGGCTGTTCTGACCTAAGTTATGCCACACAAATTTTAGCCAAAAGGAAAAAAAGCAAAGGACAAAAAGAAAAGTGGGGAATAGGGGTCACACAGTAATCTGTGTTGTGTTCAGACAAAGATTCCCATAGGCCGCTCTTGGTGGATTGTGATTATGTTGCTTTGGTCAGAACTTAGTCATGTGGCCACATCCAGGTGCAAAAGAGGCTGGACAATGTGGTTTATTCTGCCCCGCCCCCGGTGCCCATCTAAAACTCTGAGGCTCCATTATTAAGGAAGAAAGAGAGAAGAGAAAATAGACGACGAGCAGCAAAATCTATCACTAATAAATAGCAATGCAGTTTTAAATGTCTACCTTCCAGGGCCATCTGGGCTGAGTGGGGCTGGGCACTTGGTAGCTAAAAGGTAAGCTCAGCCAGTCTCTATTCAAGGTGCCAAATAATCCTGGTTACTGACATCAGATTTAATAAGACCTTAATAAGAATTTTGACTCATTCCACTCAGTCTGGAGGACTAGCTGCCAAGAATAGAAGGATCTTCTTTGCACTATTGTCTTCAGAAATTCCTAAACTCCTATTAACTTCTGGCCTTCGCACTTAGCATAATTTTAAGGTTGGCTTTACTTGAAAGCAAAACCATCCTGTGAGCTAGACGGCCTATGGAAACAGCAGGTCCCCCGAGAACAAAGGGGCCATGGAATCATCAGTGATGACATCATGGCACAGACATGTGTTTTCCCTAGCGAGTCATTTACTCCACTAAAACTTCATTTCATCTTTCCTATCATGGAGGGCATTGCAAGGATTACATGACATCTCTTTTTTATAAACAAACATTATGCTGGAACACAAAAAAGGCAAAACAAATGCAGTTACAAATAGAAAGGGAATATAGGAAAATTTCCAGGAAAATGTAGGCGTCTTATAAATGACTATGTCTGAACTTCTGTGAAAAGATGCTTGTGTTAGAGAAAGGGGAAGAGGCACAGAAGGATTTCTACATCCCCTCAGATATTAAGAAGACTCCTAGCATCTCAGATTGATGAGATGTTCATCATAATATAATTCAAGTTTATCACAATGTAATTTGGGTAGTCCTTGACATGTCACACAACCCTAAAATGAAGGCACTTTTCAGTCACGTCTAAAATCTCACAACTGTGTTCTCCGGGTCTGAGATGGACTGTGGTAAGAAAAAAATTTATGAAAGTATCACAGACCACTACTATAAAGCACACGGGATGTTCCAAAGGGGCAGGAAAAGAGATTAAATGGATCTGAGCAAGGGGGCCATTGACGTGGTAGTTAGAAAGTAGGAGTCAAAAGAAAGTTCAACAGAAGAAAATTTAGGGGGAGAAGGAGCTTTTAAAAGTGACCAATTAAAAGATGTTCATGGGTGCGTTCTGGGTGGTTCAGTTGGTTAAGCATCTTTGGCTCAGGTCATGATCTCAGGGTCCTGGGATGGAACGCTGCTCAGCAGGGAGTCTGCTTTTCCCTCTCTGGCTCCTCTGCCTCTCCTCCACTGTTTGTGATTTTTTTTCTCTCTCTCTCAAATAAACAAGTAAAATCTTTAAAAAATTAAAAAAATAAAAGACACCCGTGCAGTACATATTGCACTTACCACCACGTCTCAGTGCAATGCCCACAACAATCATTTGAGGCAGATGGAGATGCTATTATTTCCTCAGCATCTCGGATGGAGGGGGAAAAATCTGATGCTTAAATAAAAGGTTTCAGGATTTGCTTAAAGCCACGTGACGCTGGTTCTCAAACCCAGATCTGCTGCCTCCGCTGGCAGACAAGTACAGCGCCAGCCGGCTGGCCCTGGTCTCCCTCCAGCCTGGCTGTCGGCCCTTTGCTGTGTGTGTCCCTCATCCTGGAACTCTGCTCTTTGCGTCTTTGGCTCGTCCTCAGACTCAGGCTCGCCATCCTCAGAATGGCTCTCCCATTAGACTCATAGCTAGCGCTTTGGAAACTGGTCCTCATAAATCTTGATGAAATGATCCTATCAGATTAGCTTCCCGAGGACTTGGAGTTCTAACAACGTATTGGGGGACAACAACACTGCAAGGAAGGAATTTCAAGTATTGTTAATTAAAACAGTGGAGGAATTATTTGGGAGGAATGGGTCTAATTCAATATCCTTCTACTTTATCAACCAAAAAAGCTAGACCTCAGTATATCAACTCATTTATCTTTACACTTTTTTTTTAGTAACTTAGCAGTATCTGACAACTCTGGAGCCAGAAATCTAGTATACATAGGATGTTCATTTTAAAAGCATTTATGAACTGACAGTGCATATACTACTGGTAGAAGTACATATTGGTACGATTATTTTGCAAAAGGCTAGTATTTTATTACAGGCTCACCATACAAGCCAGAAATCCCAATCCTATACATTTACCCAAGAGAAATGAATATACATACCCATATTAAGTTCCATATAGGAATGTGGTTAGCAGTGTTATCCTTAATAATAAAATTGGAAACAACTATAACATCCATCAAGCAGATAAATGTATTTAAACCACGCATAAGATGGGTACTGCTTAGACATGGAAAGGAATAAACTGTTGACATGTGTAATGTGAGTGGGTCTCAAACACGTTATGTCCAGTGAAAAAAATGAACACAAAGGAATACAGACAGGCACGCCTTAGAGATGTTGTGGGGTTGCTTCCAGACCACCACAATCAAGTGAATATTGCAATGAAGGGAGTCAAATGAATTTTTTTGGTTTCCTAGCTTGTATAAAAATTATCTTTAGGGGCACCTGGGTGGCTCAGTCATTAAGCATCTGCCTGGGGCTCAGGTCATGATCCCGGAGTCTCAGGATCGAACCCCACATTGGGCTCCCTGCTCAGTGGGAAGCCTGCTTCTCCCTATCTCACTCCCCCTGCTTGTGCTCTCTCTCTAGCTGTGTTTCTCGCTGTCAAATAAATAAATAAAATCTTTTAAAAAATTATCTTTACACTGCACTATAGTCCGTTAAGTGTGCAGTAGCAATATATCTAAAATTACAATGTACATACCCTGATTTAAAAATATTTTATTGCTAAAAATGCTAACCATCATCTGAACTTTCAGCAAATCAGAATCCTTTTTGCGGGTGGTAGGTGTTACCTCGATGTCGGTGGCTGATGACTGACCAGGGCGGTGGCCGCTGGAGGTCGGGGAGGCTGTGGCGATTTCTTAAAATAAGACAACACTGAAGGTTGCCACATCGATTGAGACTTCCTTTCATTTGAACACTCTCAGGCTGTTAGAAGGTCATTAATGGGCCTAGTTTCAATACTGTCGTGCCTCAGGGAGTAGGGCGCCCAAGGAGGGGTAGAGCTAGGGACAGGCAGAACACACGCAGTATTTGTCAAGTAAGGTCCCCGTCTTACATGGGCGCAACTTGCGGCACCCCAAAACAAACACAATGGTAACATTAAAGATCGTCGACCACAGATCGCCATAACAAATATAATCATAACAGTAAAGTTTGAAATAGTGTGGAAATGACCAAAATGTGACACAGAGCCAGGACGTGAGCGAATGCTGTGGAAAAAATAGTGCCAATAGACTTGCTCAACACGGGGTTGACCCCAGCCTTTAATTTGTAAAAACACAATATTTGTGAAGTACAATAAACCAAAGTGCAATAAAATGTATGCCCACCCATGTTACCCATGATTCCATCTTATATGACACTGTAGCACTAACAAAACCGTGGGCAGAAATCAGAGCCGCGTTCTCCAGGGGCTGGAGCAAATGGAACTTTTAGAGGCAATGGAAGTGTTCTATACCACAGTCTTAGTGTGGCTGCAAGACTGTATACATTTGGCAAAGCTCAAAAAAGTATAAAGTACATTTGCCAAAGTTCATCAATCTGTACAATTTTAAATGTTAATTTTATTGTACGTAAGTTACTCCTCAATACATTTCCTTTAAAGGTTTTATTTAGAATGCCTGGGTGGCTCAGTCATTTAAGCATCTGCCTTTGGTTCAGGTCATGATCCCAGGGTGCTGGGATCCAGTCCTCAATCAGGCTCCCTGATGAGCGCGGAGTCTTCTCCCTTTGCCTGCTGCTCCCCCTGCTGGTGCTTACTTTCTCTCTCTCTCTCTCTCTCTCTCTCTCTCTCTCTCTCTCCCTCTCTCTCTCTCTCTTTCTCTCTCTCTCTCTCTTTCTCTCTCTCCCTCTGACAAATAAATAAATAGAAATCTTATAAATAAATAAATAAATAAATAAATAAATAAATAAATAAAAGATTTTATTTCATTTATTTAATGCGGGGCTTGATCCTAGGACCCTGGAATCATGACCAGAGCCTAAGGCCAACAGTTTAACTGAGCCACCCAGGTGCCCCATACCTCAATCAATTTAACTTGAAAAATATATTAAAGAAAAATGTGTCTGAGATATTTGGAATCTCAGATCTGAGAAAAAGAACTTTTTTTTTTATTGTTACTTAAAATTGTTTTTCCAGTGTTCCAAGATTCATTCCCCATTCCCCATACCCAGTGCTCCATGCAATAGGTGTCCCCAGTACCCACCACCAGGCTCTCCCATCCCCCCACCCCCCTCCCTCCAAGTCCCTCAGTTTGTTTCTCTGTCCAAAGTCTCTGTTGTTTCGTTTCTCTCCCTGGATTACCCTACTTCCCATTTACTTTCCTTCTCCCACTGTTCTCCAGGTTACCCCTCATGCACCGCAAGTAAGTGAAACCATGTGATACTTGACACTCTCTACTTGGCTTATTCCACTCAGCATAATCTCTTCCAGTCCAGTCCATATTGCTACAAAAATTGGATATTCATCCTTTCTGATGGAGGCATAGTATTCCATTGTGTATATGTACCACATTGAGAAAAAGAACTTTTTAAAGAATTTACTGTAGATCTGTTATAAGACAGGCACTTTGCTGGGATCTAAGAATACAGAGATGAAAGACAGTCCATATGTCAAGAAGCTTCGAGTCCACTGTGGAAGAAGAGAGGAGCAAAGGTACAACACTGAGTAACAGTGCGTTGGTGGAGATAGGCTCATTGGGCTGGAGCACGCAGCGGGGTACCTCCACCAGGTTTTTAGAAATAATGGACTCCCTAAAGAAAGATGATGCTTGAACTTGAGGCAAGATGCTATAGGAGTTTGTTAGCCAGAGAAGGACGTCCTCAACTAAGGAAACATAAAGTACAAAAACAGAGGAGAGAGAGATGAAGTTTTCATGGATCATCTCTACTCCTGCAAATCTCCAAAATGAGTAAGGTAATGAATGAATGGAAGAAAAGTTAGACACATCAGAATGTATGTTCCATGGCAGTGAGATATATGAAAATGTGAGCTATTATTTTCCCAAGGAAGTAACAGATGATCTTGAGAATCCAGAAAACCAAGTTCATCAAATAACAGAGACTGTTACACATTATAAACAAGCACTTTTTGCTTTAGCATAGTAACCTATGAATTCTTCAGTGACTCAAGGATCAACACAGACTTTACTGATTGGTTCCATTTCTAATATTTACTATTTTCCTACTTTATGTTCTATCTATTTACTTCAATTCCTTGATGTAATTAAGCTTGACTTCAACTTTCTTCTTCATACATTTTCACCTTTAAAAAAAATAGCTAAGCACATAAAAATCCAGCTGGCTATCGTGTTGTATCATTGCAAGACATACAGAAATCATTTAGCCTCATGTGTTACTTCATGGTACAAAAGCCCCTTTCCAAAGAGCTAACAAAAAGAGTACAATCTATGATCCACCTAAAGCATATCAATAGTCTCATAAAGCAGGTTCCTGTATGTTCCCTTACAGTGCTTCTATTTCTGTTCTGTTGGCCACGAAGCTGAATCTAACTGGAAGGGAGGAAGGAACAGGGAGGCTTTATTCCAGGCAGTCACATTCCAGATACTAGAAATGGGAAGAATGGGTAGTTTAAGATAAGCAGGAATCTCTGAATCAAAGATGAGATTTCCCTCATCCCTCCAAATACAGGAGCCATAGAGATAATGCATTTTCTTCTTAAACCATAACCTCTAGAATTTAATTTTCAAAATTTGCCTCTGATTTGGAACTCTGTTTTTTCATTCCATATAACCCAGGAGCCTCACAGGTGACTTTACAAAACACTAAAGACAGTGTCTGGCATAGCGTAAAGCCTAGATAAATACTGGCCATCATGGTCATTCTCTCTTTGTTGTGAAGCCACAGAATCTTATAGTTACAAAAGAGATCATTTATTTTAATCTCTGCCCTCTCTCCCATCCCTCACTCAGATGTTCATTTACAGTTGTGGTAACCTCATGAAAAATAAGGAGATGAATTTGGTAGACTAGTGCTTTTCAAAAGCAAATAGCATTTAATAATATATTTATAAAATGAGGAAAATATCTTTTGCAGAGTTATATCTCCTTTTAAATATATTTTCTTACTGCAATACAGCCAAGAATACTTTATCCAGCTATGCTGTCATTAAAAATAGAAAGACTGATAAAAAGCTTCCTGGACAAACAGAAAATAAAAGAATTTGTGATCACCAAACCAGCCATACAAGAAATATTGAAAGGGGTCCTCTAAGCAAAGAGAGAGCCCAACAGTAACAGACTAGAAAGGAACAGAGACAACATACAGTAACAGTCACTTTATAGACAATACAGTGGCACTAAATTCATATCTTTCAATGTTACCCTGAGTGTAAATGGGCTAAATGCCCCCCCCAAAAAAGACACAGAGTATCAGGTTGGATAAAAAAAGCAAGACCTTTCAATATGCTGTCTGCAAGAGATTCATTTTAGACCCAAAGACACTTCCAGATTTAAAGTGAGGGGGTGAAAACCATTTATCACGCCAATGGACATCAAAAGAAAGCTGGGATGCAATCTTTGTATCAGACAAATTAGATTTTAAACCAAAGACTGTATAAGAGACAAGGAAAGATACTATATCATAATTAAAAATTCTATCCATCAAGAAGATCTAACAATTGTAAATATTCATGTCCCTAACATGGGAACAGCCAATTATGTAAGCCAATTAATAACAAAATCAAATAAACACATTGACAATAATAGTAAGGTATTATTAGCACCCCCCTCACTGCTATGGACAAATCATCTAAGCAAAAGATCAACAAGGAAATAAGGGCTTTGAGTGACACACTGGACCAGATGGACTTAACAGATATATTCAGAACATTTCATCTAAAAAAAAAAAAAGAATACACATTCTTATTCTCTAGTGTACATGGAATATTCTCCAGAATAGATCACATCCTAGGTCACAAATCATGTATCAACCAGTACCAAAAGTTTGGGATCATTCTCTTCATATTTTCGGATTATAACGCTTTGAAACCGAAACTCAATCACAAGAGGAAAGTCGGAAAGAACCCAAGTACATGGAGGCTGAAGAGCATCCCACTAAAGAATGAACGGGTGAACCAGGAATTAAAAAAGAATTTTAAAGATGCACAAAAACAATGAAAATGAAAACAGAACTGTTCAAAATCTTTGGGGTGCAGCAAAGGCGGTCCTGAGAGGAACATGTATAGCACTACAAGCATTTCTCAAGAAACAAGAACGGTCTCAAATACATAACCTAACCCTACACCTGAAGGAGCTGGAGAGAAAGCAGCAAATAAAGCTTAAACTCAACAGGAAAAGAGAAATAATAAAGATTAGAGGAGAAATCAATGAAATAGAAACCCAAAGAACAGTAGAAAAGATCAACAAAACCAGGAACTGTTTCTTTAAAAGAATTAATAAGACTGATAAATGATAAACCCTGGTCAGACTTATCAAAAGGAAAAGAGAAAGTACTCAAATAAATAAAATCATGAATGAAAGAGGAGAGATCACAACCAACACTGAAGAAATACAAACAATTAAAAGAACATACTATGAACACTATATGCTAACAAATTAGACAATCTGGAAGAAATAGGTGCATTCCTAGAGGTGCATAAACTAAAAAAACTGAACCACTCTCACTCTTCGCAAATGATATGATACTTTATGTGGAAAACCAAAAGACTCCACCCCAAAACTGCTAGAACTCATACAGGAATTCAGCAAAGTGGCAGGATATAAAATCAATGCACAGAAATTGCATTTCTATACACCAACAACGATACAAAAGAAAGAGATATTAAGGAGTCAATCTCATTTACAATTGTACCCAAAACCATAAGATATCTAAGAATAAATCTAACCCAAGAGGCAAAGGATCTGTAAGCAGAAAACTTAGTATACACATGAAAGAAACTGAGGAAGACGCAAATAATGGAAAAAACATTCCATGCTTATGGATTGGAAGAACAAATACTGTTAAATATTCATGCTACCTACAGCAATCTATACATTCAAAGCAATACCTATCAAAATACCATCAACTTTTTTTCACAGAACTGGAACCAATAATCCTAAAATTTGTATGGAATCAGAAAAAAACCTAAATAGTCATAGGAATGTTGAAAAAAGAAAATCAAACTGGTGGCATCACAATTCTCGACTTCAAGCTCTATTACAAAGCTCTAATCATCAAAACAGTGTGGTACTGGCACAAAAACAGACATACAGATGGAACAGAATAGAGATCCCAGAAATGGACCCTCAACTCTATGATCAATAACCTTTGAGAAAGCAAGAAAGAATATCCAATGGAAACAGGAAAATCTCCAACAAATAGTGTTAGGAAAATTGGACTGCCACACGCAGAAGAATGAAACTGGACCATTTCCTCATATCATACACAAAAATTGCCTCAAATGAATGAAAGACCTAAATGTGGGACAGGAATCCATCAAAATCATTGAGGGGAACACAGGCAGCAACCTCTTCAACCTCTGCCACAGCAACTTCTTCCTGAAAACATCGCCAAAGGCAGAGGAAGCAAGGGCAAAAATGAACTATTGGGACTTCATCAAGATAAAAAGCTTTTGCACAGCAAAGAAAACAGTCAGCAAAACCAAAAGACATCTGACAGAATGGGAGAAGATATTTGCAAATGACATATCAGATAAAGGGCTAGTATCCAAAATCTATAAAGAATTTACCAAACTCAACACCCAAAGAAAAAATAATCAAATCAGAAAATGGGCATGAAAAGACATTGCTGCGAAGAAGACATCCAAATGGCCAACAGACACATGAAAAAGTGCTCAACATCACTGAGCATCAGGAAAATGCAAATCAAAACCTCAATGAGATACCACTACACACCAGTCAGAATGGCTAAAATTAGCAAATCGGGAAATGACAGATGTTGGCGAGGAGGAAGAGAAAGGGGAACCCTCCTACACTATTGGTGGGAATACAAGCTGGTGCAGCCACTCTGGAAAACAGTATGGAGGTTCCTCAAAAAGTTAAAAATAGAGCTACCCTACGACCCAGCAATTGCCCTACTGGGTACTTACTCCAAAGATACAAATGTAGTGATCCAAAGGGGCACCTGCACCCGAATATTTATAGCAGCAATGTCCACAATAGTCAAACCATGGGAAGAGCCTAGATGTCCATCGACAGATGAATGGATAAAGAAGATGTGGTAATATATATACAATGGAATATTAAGCAGCCATTAAAAAAATCTTTCCATTTGCAATGACATGGATGGAACTATGCTAGGAGAAATAAGTCAATCAGTGATAGACAATTATCCTATGATCTCACTGATATGTAGAACTTAAGAAACAAGGCAGAGTATCATAGGGGAAGAGAGGAAGAAATGAAACAAAACAAAACCAGAGAGGCTGACAAATCATAAGAGAGTCTTAATCTTAGGAAACAAACTGAGGCTTGGTGGAGTGGAGGGGGTGGGAGGGATGGGGAGGCTAAGTGATGGACATTGGGGGGAGTATGTGCTATGGTGAGTGCTGTGAATTGTGTAAGACTGATGAATCATAGACCTGTACCCTTGAAACAAATAATACATTACATGTTAATAATAAATACATAATAAAACTAAATATATATTTTTCTTTTTTTTCTTTACTGTATTAAATTTCATCTCTTTCAGGGCTTCCATAAAGACGCCACAGCAGGAGGCTTGTCAAATACACCCAGTTGGTCCTGCCTCTAACGTGTGAATTCCTTCCTCACTTGGGAAGAGCAAAATTTTTGTTCTTGTAGATGATAGCGCCAAAACTTTCCAAAAATGGTTCCACACATGTATGTTTATTTTTTAATTATTGATTATTGACTTTTTATAAGCAGGCACATTTTCTAACAAATTGATTACATTCTTGGAAAGAAAACTGAACAAGGGGCGCCTGGGTGGCTCAGTTGGTTAAGCGACTGCCTTCAGCTCAGGTCATGATCCCGGAGACCTGGGATCGAGTCCCACATAGGGCTCCCTGCTCCGCGGGAGGCCTGCTTCTGCCTCTCTCACTCCCCCTGCTTGTGTTCCCTCTCTGGCTGTGTTTCGTCTGTCAAATAAATAAAAATCTTTAAAAAAAAAAAAACTGAACAAAATTACAGTTGCCTTTTCCAGTTTTTATTCCGCAGCCCTTGAGGACTTTCCTGAATTTGCACATGAATATATCAAAGAGAATTGGCTTTATTTTTTTAGGTCAGGCTTTTATTTCCAGGAGTGTCATTGAAAACTGGGCAAGAAAATACTAAAAATTTTCAGCTTTCTGCATATCTTCTTTTGTGAGCCACAGTTCAAAAAATACCATTTTGTTGTATATACTAATGTTATATTTTGGTAGATAAGATATTTCCTGATGGCTAATTTTGCAAGACAGACCTGAGAAAACCTAGATAAGATTGTTGATCTATTATTTTTATTTTATTAGAAAGCATCCTGGGTAATTTCCACAGCATCAAAATGACCTGGGAGGAAAAAGAGTAATAACTACATATTTCCATTAATTGCAGTATAATAACAAATAAATACTAGTGAGAACATTTCCATTAGATTTTCTTTTTTTAGAAAATCAAATAGAAAACAGCATTGCAATTTACTTAGGGATGAACTGCTTTGAGAACCAAATTTATAATTAGGCCAAAAGACTAATGACATGAAGCATTATACAAAGGAAAAAAATATACCTCCAAACAACCTTATATAAAGGAGTTAATCCAACAGATCTTGGATCATATGCTTCTGGAAACTAATTCATCTTTTGGGAACTCTGAACAAAAGTAAATCTTTCAAGTATTTCCTTATCTACTAATAAGTGTAAAATATTAACAACGGATCTAACATCACCTTGTAGCTATTCCCCTGAGTGAAATCAAGGAGTCAAATTTAATCCCTGTCTTCTCTTTCACAAACACATCATTATCGCCAGAAGTGGCCCCAAGTCCCTTATTCTTTCCGAGGTTAGACTGAGACCTGTGAGCAAACTTGGCAGCCTGGTGACTTAATGTCACCTTCAAACCAGAATCTGTAAACGTTTCTTTCAACATCCAGTGTAGACGGGATGAAACTGATCACCTATTCATAAAAATCGTACACCCCTCCCAAAGAAGTGGCACCGGATATAATTCTGTATTTTGACTCATTTGCAAATGTCTCTTAACATGCAGTTTTTTCATCCCTCCCCTTATGAATGATGAAATGAAGGGACAAAAAACTGTACCTTACATCATTGTAAGTCAAGGGGCATTGGTCTGTCATATTCCTTTGCTAGGGCTTCCATAATGAAATACTGCAGGCTGGGTGGCTTAAATAACAGAAATTTATTTTCTCATTGCTCTAGAGGCTGGAAGTCCAAGATCAAACTATCAACAGGCTTGATTTCTCCTGAGACCTTTCTCCTTGGCTGCGTACAGCTGCCTTCCCCTGTGTGTTCACATGTCCACCGTGTGCTGTCCCCGGTACGGGATGCGGTCGCTCCCTCTGCTTCTCATCTCTTCTTATAAGGATGCCTGGCAAGTTGGATTAGAGCTCAGCCTGATGATCCTGCTTTAATCACCACTTTAAGGCCCTTTTTAAAAAATAAAATCACATTCTGAGATACTGGGAGACGTTTAACACATGAATTTGGGGAAGATATAATTCAGCCCATAACAGCTGGCCATCCTAGAATGTTAAAGTCAAACAGGAAAGGACTTTACTTCAACCCCTGACAGCCCTTGATTACAAAATCCTAAAACATAATTATCTTCCGCAGGATTTCATATTTCACTTTGGGATTTCAAATTATTTTCTATACGAGAAAATTTGCAGAAACAGAAGGAATAAAGACAGATCCATTTCCTAACTTACTCTTACTTGCTAAAGTAGGCTTAGTATCCTGAGAGGAGTAAAAAAAAATGGCAAAATAGTCCCTGTTTTTGTCAAGTGCAAGTTGTCTCTTCAGCTCCCTTTATGACTTTTGAAACCAGGAAACAGAAGATACACTAACGGATTTAAAATTTAGAACTTTTTTATTTTAATCACTCATTCCTTGGAAGCCACACCATGTCAAATGTATGTTGTGTTTTGAACCACAAATAATGGGATACCTTCCTATCAGAAGGGCAATTATATCCAACACAAAGCCCAGTGGCCAGCAATCCCAGGTTGGTGAGTTCAGCACCAAAATAAAGATGGAACTGGGGGTTCTTATCCCTACCCCCTACCCCAGGCTTGGGGCCTGCAAGGGAAGCCTTCGTCCTCTTGAATCTCTTTTTATCAAGGTAGAAGGCTTTGCTCAGAAAGACAGCAGAACATCCACCCCAAATATAACTGCAGGGGTTCAGGACATGCCACCCCCAAATATGCCACTTTAGTATAGTGATTATCTTGAGCTGTAGGCACTTGAAAAATAGCAAACACAGGGAGAGGCTTTCTCTGAACTCCCTTTTCTTGCCTAACGACATATGGTCCAAACTCAATTGTCCTAACTCTTCTCCTTGGGATCTTCAACAACCAGGGAAGATTGATAGAACTGGTCACTACACTCAGACAAACTGCCACAAATTATCATGTCTCCTATCTATTCTTTGAAGTGCCCATTCATCTTTCCTAAAAATGATTTCCTCTCCCCCAAGAGGCTTACATTCCTCTGCTTTCCCTATTAAAATGGTACTTAAGCCTGAATCCTAAGCCACCTCAGGGAGTCACTCATTTTTCCCTTGGTATCTTCCATGTGCATGGGAGGTATACATGGTAATCAACTTCTGTTTGTTTTTCTCTGTCGTTTATGACGGGGGTCTCAGCCAAGAACTCAGAAGGGTGGAGAGGAATTATTTTTCCTCCCTGCAGTCCCAACCTCCCCTAAGCTGTCCCTGGTACAGAGAAGTGGAACTTGCTCCATTGCTTTTCACACAAATACACAACAGAGACAGGCTCAAGCCTGAGAGACATGCTTTTTAAGTAATTTTCTCACAAGGGCAACACGCACTTCAGCAGGAGTGGGATTTATTTGCCTTTCACCAGAATCTTTGAGAGAACTTGAGTTTATCAGCATTGTTCTATTTTAGTGCTTTGCTTCAATTATCTATTGCTGCATTAAAAGTTACCCCCAAACATTGCAGGAGACGTGAAGAGGCACTTCTCCATAGAAGACATACAAATGGCTAACAGACACGTGAAAAAATGTTCATCGTCACCGCTATCAGGGAAATCCAAATCAAAACCACACTGAGATACCACCTTACACCAGTCAGAATGGCCAAAATTAACAAGACAGGAAACAATAAGTGTTGGAGAGGCTGCTGAGAAAGGAGAACCCTCTTACACTGTTGGTGGGAAAGCAAGTTGGTGCAGCCGCTTTGGAAAACAGTGTGGAGATTCCTTAAAAAATTAAAAATAGAGCTACCCTATGACCCTGCAATTGCACTACTGGGTATTTACCCCAAAGATACAAATGTAGTGAAAGGAAGGGCCATATGTACCCCAATGTTCATTGCAGCAATGGCCACAATCGCCAAACTGTCGAAAGAGCCAAGATGCCCTTCAACAGATGAAAGGAGAAAGAAGATGTGGTCCATTTATACAATGGAATACTACGCCTCCATCAGAAAGGATGAACACCCCCTAACTTTTGTAGCAACATGGACCGGATTGGAAGAGATTATGCTGAGTGAAATAAGCCAAGTAGAGAAAGTCCAGTATCACATGGTTTCACTTACTTGCGGTGCATAAGGGTAATATAGAAGACAGTAGGAGAAAGAAAGGAAATGGGAAGTAGGGTAAATCAAGGAGGGAAACAAAACATAAGAGAATTTGGACTCAGAAACAAACTGAGGGACTTGGAGGGGAGGGGATGGGGGGATGGGAGAGCCTGGTGGTGGGTACTGAGGGCACGTATTGCATGGAGCACTGGGTGTGGGGAATGGGCAATGAATCTTGGAACACTGAAAATAAATAAAATTTTTTAAAAATTACCCTCAAAATTACTTAAAAATAATATTAATTTATTTTTCTCACTGCTCTTGGGCTGAGTGGACTAGGCTAAGCAGCTTTCATTTGGTTCTCTATAGGGGCAGTCAGGCAGTGGGGGGCTTAGGGTCATCCTGAAGGCTCCTTCACACATATCCGGCTCCTGGGCCAAAGCCAATCAAACAGCTAGAGGCTAGAACAGCTGCAATTCCTCGGACATCTCTCCACTTCTCTTCCTAGGAGGCCTCCCGGCATGATGACCTCAGGCGAACATTTAACATGGCTGTGGAGGCTCCCGAAGCGAGTGTCCCAAGGGAAACTATCAGAAGCTGCCTGGCCTTTCCTAATTTAGCTTTGGAAGTCACACAGTATTGCTTCAGCCACATTTACTCATCACGCAGCCACAAGACCACCCAGGTTCAAGGAGGGGGAATAGAGACTCCACCTCTTGAAAGGAGAAATATCAAAGAATTGGAAGACATTCTTTAAATACCACCAGACACTTCTTAAAGACTAGGCCTCTTGTCATCTCCTCAGCTGGACCATCCTCTGAGTCCACAGAACCTGCTTTCCATGGTCATCTACATCTGCAGGCCCTCATCTGTCATCACTCTCCCTGTGGGTGATTCCCACTTTCACTTCACATACCTCCTTTCCCAGGACGGACTCCTTAGAGAGGGCATGGTCTTCGTGCAGAAGGACCAGTACTTCTTAACCTCGTTGTTTTGATAAAACCTGAAATCAACCTAGCTAAGGCAAAGACTCTTACAACCAGTGTTTCAAACTAGTAAATTTAAGGCCTTATTTCCTGTCATGATTTTTGGTCTCCAAAGAATAAACAAAATGCCGAGCTAGCCAAGCAGCAGTAGGGAAGGTTCTCCTATACCAACTAGACCCAAGACTACCGGCCGTCCAACGAACATAAGCAGGCAGGCCCATGCAGAACGCCTGTCTGCTCGTCCTCCTCCCCTCTGAAGGTGGACTGCTTGTATTGCCCACCGAAGCAGAAAGGATGACCATCTGGAATCTCAGCTCTTTCTCCCTTGAAGGTCTCTGGGCTCAGTATCTGTCAAGCTGACCAAACTTCCCTTGAGTAAAAACTTCCAGTGAGAGCCTATGCCTCAAAAACAACTTCACCAAGAAAAATTAAAAGGAATTTCTAGTGACAGTTTAACCACTTTAGGGAGAAAAAGAACCTTATATAATTTATGCATATTGGTAAGAGGAAAAGAAAGGAATTCAGTGATGCTCAGTCTAGGAAAGCCAGTCCGCTAAGTGGAAATAAGTTACTCAAGATGCCAAATATCTTTGATTCAGTCTTAATTTATATTAAAGTTATCTTGTTTGTTCATTTGTTTTTTGTTTTGTTTTGTTTTGTTTTGTTTTAAGCAGGAGACATTGAGGGCAATGTTAGGAAACTTTCTGTGAGCACATTTGAGAATGCAAACCACAAGACTAACAACACAACTGAGAATATATACATATCAGTTCCCATAAAGTATCAGTAAAATTTATACTTATTCTGTATTTTGTCATCATGAAATTGAGTTTTGGTGTAACTCTGTGACCAAGATAAGGAAAGAGTTTCCCTATAATCTTTGGAAATTTTTCTTACTAGTCTTTAGGACTCCTACTTGTAAACTTGGTGTTATAAATATTTGTTTTTAGAAACTGCATTTGTTAATGTGTTCACGGAGAGTTACAGACTCTTTGCCAGGGAAGGTTGATTTTATCTACCAGCCTTGAGCAACCGGCCCAATGATTCTTGACCTTGCTCAGTAGTAAAACAAAAACACTATGAACGGTTTCTTAAAATAAGGAACATTGCCAAAAGCATTCTTACCTGCAAAAAATGTATTATACAAAATAACTTTAATAGGCCAACTTGAAAACACAACGAACCATCTCGGTATGTCATAACCTTGGCGTGGAGCCCGGGTAAGATGCCTGCCTCTTTGATTTTCTGACATTCCACCTGATAGATACAAGCTGAAAAAGGAGTACATTTGGAAGATCTTTGGAGGATCAATCTCGAAAGAAAAATCTGTACGAAAACCTCAGAAACATGATCAAAAATGAAAAGAGATAATATAAGGGGTGAAATTGTGAAACACGTCACACTCCTATTTGTTGTTTGTGACAGCGTAAAATTTACATCAATAGTAAAACTGAAAGCAAAGAAAATCCATGGCTCATGAAGTTTCCTAACATCACCCTGGCAGAGGGTGCTCCCCACTTCCTACCCCAAGCATTGTAGTTACACGGAAGTACAAGTTTATGGATGCTAGGAATATTCGATCCAACAACTGACCTACGGTCTTCACAGACTGACAAAAGAAAAGGGGGAGGAGAAGCACTGTTTTGGCTTATAAGAGCCTAGGGCATAACAAACAGATGTAGTATATGGTCTTTGATAAGAGCCTGACTTGAAATAAAAAGAACATATAAAGGACATTTTGGGGGCAGTTAAGGTGATTGAACATAGCCAGTATATTGGGAAATAATCGTTCATTCATTAGGAGTAATAATGGTACCATGTGATATGGGGTTATATACTGATGTATTTGGGACTGAAACTTCACATAGTCTACACTTTAAAATGGTTTAATGAAAAAATACATATGAAGTATATGTGGCAATATAACAATTGAGGATAGAAGTGCTGAGTACAAAAAAAAAGAAGTGTTGAGTACAGTTTTTTTAATTTTATGTTTTAAAATATTCAAAATAAAAGTTTTTCAAAGTACATGGATATTATTCCTATCCCCCCATTTTTTAAAATTCTTAAAATAAGGAGAGGCATGCTAAAGTTGGCTTAAGAAGATGGTACCTGTTAAGTTCAAAAGAGAACTAGCAAATCCAGCCAGAGTGCCCTTCTTCAGTTGTTAAGGCCCTCACCATTGAAATGAAAAAAAAAATCCAGAAATCTTGAATCACCCTTAGATTTCTTTGTTGGACAGAGCTACACCAGCTGTGCTTTCCTCATGAACGCCAGACTAAAAGGCGAAGTGTAGTCATCCCAGCAGACAACCAAGTCCACAAGAGGTCAGAAGTGTTGGGCCCTCAACACAGGTGGAGCGAGAACACACTATGCTAAGTGAGATAAGTCGGTCAGGCAAAGACAAATACTGTATGATTTTACTCACAGGTGCAATTTAAGAAACAAAAGAAACGAATAAAGGGGATTAAAAAGAGAGCGGCAAACCCAGAAACAGACTCTTAACTTATACAGAGCAAACTGACTGTTACCAGAGGGGAGATGGGTGGGGGGATGGGTGAAATAGGAGATGGGGATCAAAGACCATGCTTATCACGGTGGGCACTGAGTCATGGATGGAATTGTTGAAGCACATATCGTACACCTGAGACTAATGTAACACTGTATGCCAACTATACTAGAATCAAAATTAAATAAATAAGTAGATGGGGGGGTAATCTTTCTAAATAAATAAATAAGAGCTGTGCTCTCTTTACTGGGATCAGTGTTTCTGTCTCCAAAACTAAATGAAACAATTAGTTAGAATATGCCTCTGTCATGCTGTATGCTGTATGTAGAAATAATAACAATGAGTAACACTGTCAGTAGTAATAATAATGCCTAACATTTATCAAGCACTCAGTGCAAGGCATGAAAGATTGGTCTGGACATTACAGATACGATGATATAATATTATGGTCATAAGACATAAGACTATGTTTGGTCTTTCCCTAAGCTAGGTGTTCAACAGAAATCATTAAGTCTTTCTTAGCATCTAAGCAGGCAAACTCTCAAGATGAAGCACTATTAGCTAACTGTGTAGGGGTTACATGGGCAGCTGGGACACCCCCACTTCCCTCCTTACACTCTTTTCTTCCCTAACTCCCACATATCTTGTCTTCATCCTCTGCCTTCCAGAAGAACTTGCTCCACCGCACGCTGGCTGCAGCCACCTATCTGCTCCGTAAGTCCAGCCCTTATCATACAGGGCTTTGAGCCGCTCCACACAGTTCAGGACCAACATGTTCATAGCGCTGTGATTTTTTTTCCATATCTCTACTGATTCTTCAGCTTATCCCTCCTGCCCTCACTGGCCTGAGTAGCCAGAAATGGTGTGTCTTCCTTTTCCACACCTCCTTTATGCCGAATCGCTCAGAACAGAAGGCATTAACAAAGGCTGAAGAAAGGAGTGGGGCGTCTTCAGTCTCACGTCCCCATCCAAACACAAAATCTAGGCTGTGGCTTCTTGTAGACGCTCAGAGTTACTCAGTTCAGCTTCTAGGGTTAGGGACCAAATGACATAAAGTAAGTGGGGGACAACACTGCACAGAAACAAGCGTGGCTGTGTCAGTCGTGAAATAGCCCGATGCTGGGTTCATTCTGTTTTCCTTATTTAATACTTTGAACTCTACAGCAAAACTTTAAAATCGTCTTTTTATAAAAATTTTTCAACGGTTAAGAACAGCATGCTCATAAAAGATTCACTTATTCAACAAATACTATGTAATGAATGAACTGTAAGACAGTCATCTTCAAGGAACTTAAAACTGAGTGGAGAAAATGAGCGCAGTGGCGCCTCGCGGGCTCGGTCAGCTGAGCGACCAACTCTCCCTTTCATGTCAGGTTGTAATGTCAGGATCGTGAGATCAGTCTGGCCGCGGGCTCCACAGAGCGAGGAGTCGGCTCTCTCCTCCCGGTGCCCGCGTGGCTCAGCGGGTTAAGCAGCTGCCGTCAGCTCAGGTCGTGGACTCAGGGTCCAGGGCCGGAGCCCCGCTTCCTGCCCTTGACTCAGTGGGGAGTCCCCTTCTCCCTCTGCCTCTGCCTCTCCCGCTGCTCGTGCTCTCTGTTTTTCTCTCTCTAGAATAAATAAATAAAATCTTAAAAAAAAAAAAAAAAAAAGACTCCCTCTGCCCCTCCCCGCTGCGCAAACATGCGTGCTCTCTCTCTCAATAAATGAATCTTAAAAAAAATAATAATGAATGAATACAAAGCATACTTGCTCTGACATGTACGTGTAGGCAATGCCATCGGAGTGCAGAAAAGCAGGTGACTTCTGACTGGCAAGAGGATGGTATTTTAAGTTTGGATTTACTGAAATGTTTCCTTCTATAGTGGTGGGGTGTGACATTTTCCTTTTTCTTCCTAGCCAATACTGCCTCCTAGTGGTGCCATGGCCCCTTTGCAGGGCCTCTCAACTCTTCCCACCCCCAAAAGGGTACAGAAAGGGAAATGGAAACATTGCATCAAAGAATCGCTATAGAATCTGAGTTGATTTGAGAATATCACTTTTACATTGAGCCACTTCAGATGAAGCCTTCATCTCCCTTGTTTTTCCTTCTCATGAAAACTGTGTCCTTCCAGAAAAGTGTCATGTACTGTGGGTCCTAGCATTTTATCACTGGGTGCTCTGGGAAAAGACAAAGACACCTGCGCCGCCACCTCGCCAAGGATACAGAAGGGAAAAGTAGAGACCTTCCACTACCTTCATGGAAGCGCATACTCCTGTTCCCAGGCTGCAAATGAGAACAGCCTCCTTGTAGACACCGCTAAGGGGAAGAGGAAGCTCACAGTTCCCTGAGTTTGGATCTGATGGAAACACGATCCCAGGAACGTTGAAATCTTGATGCGTGTATCAAGAGCCAAAAATACTGTGACGTCAAAAGTGGAGCTGTTTTCTGTTTTGCAAGAGATGACAGCTTAGGTACTCTTTTGGGGCAGGCTATGACTCGATGACTCTCAGAATAGGATCAGGGACTATTCAAGAAAAAGTTGAGGCTCTAGAACCATGTGAAAGATTCTCAATGCAGCAGGCAGAATTACAGCTTTGAACGCTTACTGTTCCAATTACAAAACAAAAGTGTTCATTTTTGCTTTCTAAATACCGGTTGTGACACTGTGTGTCTAAAAATGGTGCTTCTTTTTGTGGTTCATGAGCGTTTTACTGGAGAGGTGCTAAGAGGACCCAAAAGTTGGAACAGCCATCTTCCCCAGAAACCTTGTAAGACTTGGCGGCCAAACTTGCTGCCTAGTCTCAGTGAGGTTCTATGGCTCAGAATGTAATTCAGGGAGCACACTTTTGTTTCATGGATGTACTCCCCAGGACTTAGAACCTTGTTAGGCTCATAATTGGCATGTCAATGCTTGTCAAATGAATACATGAAGGCAAAGTGCTTCTCATTTCCCCATGCAAACCAGTTCTGCCCTGCGACACAAAGAAGGGTAGGTTTGGGTCCAGAAGACAGAACCCTGGGCAGAGCAGTGCCTCGCTGAGTTGATTTCTGGGGCGTGGTATTGGTGAAGTCATCAGATAAGAAGGGCAAAAGGCACAAATAGAGAAAATCATGCTCCTGGACATATATGAGGGGCTGATGACTCACAAAAATGAACTAGGACACCCTGAGAAATAGCAGTGCTTCCGTGTGAATAGAGAGGAGCCCAGAATGTTGGTTATTTAGACACTCTTGTAAATGTGACCTCCACGGGCTCCCAAGCTGGTGTGACCTCCAGCATAACTCCCACAGCACAGCACTCACCACTTCATGTCTCCCGCGCAGCTCTTCCTGGTCTATGATGCCCATATTTTAAAATCTGAGTTTGTAGAGATCAGGTTTCATTTTTGAAGGAAAATGCTGCAACTGTAAATTATAACTTCTGGTCCTAGATCATCTTCACCGTCAGCTTTCCCTTTTCATCTATTAAAGGTAGAAATCTAAGAATGATGTTGCTGGCCGTCTTTACAAATTCACCCTTCTTCCTTCTGCTTTCTTCATGGTGGTTATTCTCACACAAAGCCTGATTTTTAAGACTTTAGGTCATTGTTAATATCCTTACTGACACCTCCTGCCGTCCTGACCTTACTCTCACCCAACATGACAATTAACTTCCCTCAATATTTTCAAATCTTGTTTAGTCTATTATAAATAATACCCTCCTTATTAGCCATTCTGTCTCCACTCTGGTCCATCTTCAATGCCATTGCCTAAACCTTTTGAATTTCTTTAATCCTATCTCCCCCTGCCCTCAGGAAAGCCTCCTAAATCAATCAATCAATTAATTAATTAATTAAAAAATAAAAATCAAGAAGTGCTGCAGTCGGGCACCTGGGTGGCTCAGGGGGTTAAAGCCTCTGGCCTTTGGCTCAGGTCATGATCTCAGGGTCCTGGGATCGAGGCCCACATCAGGCTTTCTGCTCAGCAGGGAATTAGCTTCCTCCTCTCTCTCTGCCTGCCTCTCTGCCTACCTGTGATCTTCTGTCAAATAAATAAAATAAAAAAGAAATGCTGCAGTGGATTTTTTGATGATACAATGTCTTAAGTTTTAGATCCATACATTTCAGAATCTCTTTTTTTCCTGCCACAAAATAACCTTGAGCAGAATACTCTGCTTCTCTTGAATTAACTTGTTTTTCATCTTTCTGTTACTCTTGGAAAAAAGAACCATATTCTTTTAAGCATGATTACCTCCTTCTCACCCTTAAGTAAACATACTAGGTGCATACAGTATCAAATCTACAATTCTATATGTTTTTATTACTGTATGTTTAATCCATGAGAAACTCTTCAGAGTATTAGTTCCTCAAATTGAAGTGAATGATTGGAAAGGACTGAGCCCTAAAACAAGTAGGGTCAACTATAATACCTTTCAGTTGATGAGTCCTGGACTAGTCAGAGCGCTTTCTTGAAAATTTTGAACATGGGACCAGAAATACCCCCTATTTTCTTTCTGGTGTGTTTCTCAAAATTCATATGTTGAAGCCCTAACCTTCAGTGGGGCTATTTGAGGATAGGATCTGTATGGAGGTAACTAAAATTAAATGAGATCATAATAGCTGGGCCTTGACCCAATAGGACTGATGTGCTTACAAGGGGAAGAGACAGCAGAGCTCTCTCCGTCTGTGTCACACAGAAGACAGGTCCTGTGAGGATGCCGCCAGAAGGTGACTCCTTTACAAGCCAGAAAGAGTTCTCACTAGAACTGACGGGACCAGCACCTTGACCTGGGACTCCCAGCCTCAAGAACTGTGAGAACATAAATTCATTTTGGTTAAGCCATCCAGCCTGTGGTATTTTGCTGTGTCGGCCTGAACACACTAACACGGGTGGTGAAAGTACAGAGTAGCCATTAGCAGAGGGCACATTTCTGCCATGCTGAAGAAGGGATTCACGAGACGCAGAGAATCCTACAAGCACTCCCATGCTCCAGTTATTTATACCCAGAACAAAGATTGGAAAATTAGCAGAAGCACTTTTCTTTATTCTTTTTTGTACTTAATATATATAAATTGGTTTTATACTAAAAAATGTTTTCTGAAATGGTAATATGTGGTACTTATTACATATTCTATACATGTCCATTTTTCCCTGTATTCTTTTTTCCCCAGCATTCTTAATAATCATCTATAATAAAAAAAATTCAACCAGTAAAAAGCTTGATTTGGAAAACCATGATCACAAATGTATTATTGAAGCTGGACTGCAGTCACATGGAGAAATGAGGCTAGGATATATTTTATGGCTTGAAAAATAAACTGACATTTTAAATTATTTCTTGAGAAATGTATCACTTTGTTTCATTTTGTTTGTTTTTCACGTCTTTCAATCCTTTGAAGGGATTCTGTTAGTTGCTCTTTGTAGAGATCTTTATTGATAAATACAGACAGAGGTAAACGAAAAAGAGACTCCAGGCTTCTAATCCAAGACAGAAATTTTTGGTCTATTTTTTTCTTTGTATGTTCCAACTAAAGTGGAAAGAACCTTAAAAAAAAAAATCATTCTTGGGCACCTGGGGGGCTCAGAGGGTTGAGCCTCTGCCTTCGGCTCAGGTCATGATGTCAGGGTCCTGGGATCGAGTCCCGCGTTGAGCTCTCTGCTCGGCGGGGACCCTTCTTCCCTCTCTTTCTCTGCCTGCCTCTTTGCCTATTTGTGATCTCTCTCTCTGTCAAATAAGTAAATAAGATCTTTACAAAAATAAAATAAATTAAAAGAAAATAAAAAATCATTCTGGGGGCACCTGGGTGGCACAGTTAAGTGTCTGACTCGGTTTCAGCTCAGGTTATGATCACAGAATGAGATCGAGCCCTGGCTCAGGCTCCATGCTCAGCAAGGAATCTGCTCCAGACTTTTTCTCTCCCTCTGCTCCTCCCCCGCTGCATGCTTGCTCTCTCAAATAAATAAATTAATTAAAAAAAATCATCCTGATGGTCATTAGGAAATAACTGAGATGGAAAAATGACTGTTGTATGTGCCGTGAAAGATTTAGGTAAGTGCACTAGTTGAGGTAAAATGGCCTGGAGAGATGTGATGAGGCCAAACAAGAACATCAGCCTTTAGTCAACCAGAACTATGCCAAGAGAGTATTTTTAGCAACCTCCCAGAAGGGAGATGATGGCCTCCTACAAGCGGTCAATAAAGATCTGACATAATCTCAAAATTCAAGAAAACAGCCCATCTTCCATTATATATTAATGGCACATTTATAATTGGAGACCAATAACCAAATCCAAATTTATTTACACAACACGTATTATATTCTAGCACTAAGGCTACAACAATCCAGTTTTATGAGTTCTCTTTCCTTATGTAGCACACTTCATATATGCTTTAAAATTAACATTTCAAAACAGTTTTCTACTTTCTAAGCAACCTAATGATAAACATTTAATCATTTTTTTCCTCTGGTGTATTACACTAAGATAAAATTTGGGAAACTGTCTTGGATTTTGATTGGTTTTCCTCATTAATGAGATGAATCTTGCAAAATATCCTTGACTTGAAAAGTTGCTTTAAAAAATGTAAATAGCAGCCATGAAACTATAATTTCAACAGAAGTAGGCAACTGGAGCAGATACACGGCTAGATTCCTGGAAATCAGAAAGAGAAGAGAGAGAATAAAAAGTTGCCCATCATTCAGATGGAGATTTATCAAACCTGACATAATGTTGCATCACTGATGAACTGTGTAAAAAGACAAAGTCTTTGGGGTGGGGGGAAATGAGTAAAGCTGTCCTAAGTACTTGTCTTTCTTCTTTGCTCATCTAGGAAGTAGCATGGTGCATAGCAGATAAAGATTGGTTTTGGAGGGGCGCCTGGGTGGCTCAGTTGGTTAAGCAGCTGCTTTGGGCTCAGGTCATGATCCTGGAGATCTGCTGAGCGGGAAGCCTGTTTCTCCCTCTCTCACTCCCCCTGCTTGTGTTCCCTCTCTCGCTGTGTTTCTCTCTGTCAAATAAATAAACAAAATCTTTTTTAAAAAAAAAAAGATTGGTTTGGGAATAAGACAGATCTAGATTTAAAGTCTAATTGACATGTAATTGCTGTGTGTTTAATCTGTCCCTAACTGTACTTCCTTAGTTTCTAATTCTTGCTAGTAGCAGTTACAACAGCTGGCTCGGATTGAGTGCCCACACGTTCATTTATTTTTAAACTTCTTGTTAAATCAGTATCAGATGGTGTTGCATAATATTATGCAAACAAAAAAGATCAATCTAGAGACTGTGTAGGGCCACAGCCGTTTGTTGTGTTAGTCACTGGGGAAGAGATCACAATTGCTGCTTTCTCCAGCTTTCTATGTTCCAACAACACTGGTCTTCTTTTTGCAGTTCAACGACGCAGTCATTTCCTTTTCCCCCAGAATGCTTTTCTCCTGATGTTTATCACAGCTAAACCCCTTTTTACTGGTTTCAGTTCAACTGAGGCCTTTTCTAGCTTCCACTCCATCATTTTTCCTAAGAAATCACACTGTTGATTCCTTTATGGCAGCTTCCACTGTAGACTATTATCATGCTTCTGTATATATTCAGTTGTCTATCTCCACTGACTGGAACAAAGTAGGTTTTCAATAAGCAATTGTTGGATGGTCAGATAGATGGATGGATAGATGAATAGATGGAGAAGGATGGGGTCGGTCTGACAAAGATCCTCCTCTATTCATAATCCAACCACTTTTGATTACCTCTATGACTAACACCTGCTCATAGCCTCCAACATTTCCCAGTTGAGTTGTTGCCCTGGGCTTCTTAATGGGTCTGCCTGCTTCTATCCTGGGTCCCCTATGGCCTATTTCAACACCACAGTCAAGCTAATCCCCTTAAAAACATGTTAAGTCTGTCTTCTGTAAAAACAAAAACAAAACAAAAGAAACAAAAAAATCTGCAATGACTTCCCATATCCCTCAGAGTAAAAGTCAAAGTCCTTACAACAGCCTCAAGTCCTCACCTAGGGCAGTCCCTCCTTATTTCTCTGACTTCTCTTGACTCTTCAGGGAAAACTGCTATTGCCTTCCTCTTCCCTGCCAAGTACTTTAAGGTATTTGTTCTAGACTGTTCTCTCTTCCCATAATGCTTTCCCCCCAAACTGAGTAACTAATTCTCTCACCTTCTAGTATTTATTTAAAGGTTATCCTCACACCTTATTTCCTACTGCAGCCCATCACCCCACTGCATGCCAGCTTTCCCTGTTGGTCTTTTTTTCCATAGAACTTACTACCTTCTAACAGATTGTACGATTTATTTTTACATTTTATTAACCATCTTCCCTGCCACCTCTCATTCTCATGCACTCTGTTCACCCATGATTCCCAGGCACATACACAAGCGTCTGGCACATAGTAGGCACTCAATTATCTGCTAATGTGAATGATTAGTGTTGATGTATATATAGAAGAGTTCTGGGTAGTGGATTGCAAGATGTTGCTCTCCACATGAGTGCACCCAGGACCCAAGAAGACGAATTCAAGCCAGATGCCTGTGGAATTGCCAGCTTTGTGGAACTCAAGCAAAACTATCTCAAACAGCAGGATCTCTGCAAACCCTGAACCAAACTGCCTAGAACAGCATCATAATTCTTGTTGTATTCTCTATATTCATTTCATTTGCATTTGTGTTCCCTAAGGAAATCTTTTTGAAACACTCCTGTCTGCCCTAAGAGACCAGTAATGGCCACCATTTATTAAGTACATGTTAGGGTAAATGGTACAGTTGCGGTTCCATTACATGATACAATAAGTGGGAATGTCAAGAAACCTTGCTTTGGTTGGTTCCCGGCTGAGAAACCTACCAAAACGAATTTAAGCAAAATGGAGGACGTTATTTGTCAGTGGGATGCAACCAAGCTTAAGGACAGGCACGGATATAGTTGTGGGCATCAGAAATTAGAGCTACGAACTGGAATGCTTCCAGGTGGTCTCCGTCGGTATTGACTATTTATTTTATTTATTTATTCATTCATTCATTCATTCATTCATTCATTCATTCATTCATTCATTCATTCATTCATTTTTAAACAGACGGGAAGCCGCAACGCTGCAAGTGGGAGCGGGCAAGGGCGCCGGCATCTGGGAGGAAGCCCCGCGGGGCGCTGCGCACCAAGGGCGGGCCAAGGACGGTAAGCCCCTGCTGCAGGAGCAGCCGCGCGCCTACAACTTGAACGCCTGCCAGGGCGACTTCGCGAGAGACCCCTGTGGCTACCGCGCCCCCGCCGCCGCCGCCGCCGCTGCCCCACACTCACCCGGTCACTCACCACGCCAGGGTCTACTACAACCACAGTCAAAATACCACCAGGTATCCTGCCAGATTTCTTTGTTGTCCTGAGAGGCTGCGGGTCTGCAGTCAGGTTTCGGAGGACTCCACCTACCCAGGTATCTTCTTGACCATCATCTCCTTCCCATGTGGATTCATCTGCCGTTTCGCCTTGAGGACATGAAGATGCCCCAACTGTGGAGCAAACTTTATGTAAAGGGAACACACCTGGTTTTCCTACATCCCACTTTTCCTAATGTAAATGATCTGTACAATAGCCTTATTTAAGCTTTCTGGACTGTTGTGTAAAAGTGAGGTGGGATAGCTTCGGCATGTGTGAGCTGAGGTTTCCTGGGCACACGGATGGCAGAGCGTGGAGACGCAGCAGCACTGCTCCTAGGGTTAATGACAACCCAGTAAAGTAGGGCTTTTATTTTTTGCAGTCTTCAATTTGAGAAACGTAAGAAATAATGTTTTTAATAAATGAGATTCCAGGGCACCGGGTGATTCAGTGGGTTTCTTCAGCTCTGGTCTTGATCTCAGGGTCCTGGGAGTAAGACCTCTGTCCAGCTCCTTGTTCAGCAGGGAGTCTGCTTCTCCCCTACCTCTCCTTGTTTGTGCTCTTTCTTCAAATAAGTAAAATCTTAAAAAATAAGATGCACACCACTGTAAAAAACAAACAAACAAACAAACAAACCAAAACCTGGGGGAAAGCCTATTAGTTGCCAACTTAATACTCAGTCTCTTATCATATAGAATTCCAGTTGCATTTGACAATCTGCCCAGCTAAGACATTTCCTGGCCACTAGGAAACCAGGCATGATCATGTGACAAAGGTCCGGCCAAAGACTAGCTTTGTTTGGAGCTTCTAAGGCTCTTTAAAGAGAGCTCCCTTCCTTTGTTTGGGCCCTTCCCAATCCTTCTTCCTGCAGGGTAACAAAGACATTGGGCTGGAGCTGCAGCAGTCATTCTCACAAGAATGAAAACCACAGGAGGCACCCAGGTTGAGTCTGTCCTACCAGCTTTGACTGGCTCATGGCCCCTACTTTGTGTCAAGTTGATAGGGACAGATGAAAATATACAGTTCCTTTTCCCAGAAGGCTAACAATAAAAAAAGCTAACTTTTATTACACTTGGTATGTATCAGAAACCATCCTTAGTGCTTTATATGCATTAGGAAAAAAACATGTGCCTGAAGTATTATTCCATTTATACAAAGGATACACATTTAGCAAGGTTAGCTGAGGCTTGAAGCTAGGTCTTCTATCATTTGTATGATTAACTACAATGCTATCCAGGTTCCCAGTCTTACCAATTATATTTCAAATTTGAATTCAAATTCAAAGGGATTAAAGTCTCAACGAAAGTGAGTACAGGGAATGTAGCAAGCAAAGGGGAGAATGTCAAACTTTCCAGCAGAATCTTGGGCGCTTATGAGGGGTGTCAAAAATGAGTATGCTTGCACCAAGGAGAGCAGTATGGCTGGTGATTGGCATGCTTACTTTGGATATTGAATATTAAGTGTAAGAGACAAGTGTTAAATAGGTAGGTAGATTATAAACTGTAGCAATCAATAGTGGAACTGAGTAGAACTGGAGACCATACTGATTGATCACTCTTCCAGGAATCTTGACTGTACAAGGGAGATGGAAGTCTGCAGGGTATTCATATTTGCATATATTGCATTAATAGTGCATTGGGGCGCCTGGGTGACTCAGTGGGTTAAAGCCTCTGCCTTCAGCTCAGGTCATGATCTCAGGGTCCTGGGATTGAGGCCTGCATCGATACTCTCTGCTTCCTCTGACTGCCTCTCTGCCTACTTGTGATCTGTTTCAAATAAATAAACAAAATCTTAAAAAGCAAACAAACAGTCCATTGAAGCTATCCCAGTCAACATTTAATCAAACATATCATAAGATAAGGTATACTGGAAAGACCACGAACTTTAAGAATCAGATAAAACTGGATTTGAAAACTGCTGCTGTCACTTGTAGCTTTGTATACACTGCATGCCGTCTGAGCTTGTTTCTTCATTTGTAAATAGTTTAATTTTAGAACAGCTATAGATTACAAATGTAACTTTAAGCATACTAATTAAGCAAAATTTCACTTATATCTCCTATGGTATTTATATTAATGGGATAACATTATCACAGAATTCCTTCTTTTTATTAATGGATACTAATCTCAAAGAGATCTTACTGCATGATAAAGATATAAAAGGAGATTGGAATAAAGTTTGTTTCCCAAGAGCCACTGAGAAGCATGAAAAATAAAATTAGGACCATTATGCCTCATACCTCTAACAGCCACCTGGCTTCTGTACACTCACTTGCTAGACCCTAAGAAAGTGGAAAAACCCTAGCAGCCCCGCCCCCCCATAGCCACCCTATAACCACAAGGCCTCTCCCCGCACCTTCAGATCTAAGTACAAGGGCCATCTGGCTCCGGGAATGTGGCTAGGAGAGCACTCCCCGAGCCCGGCTATCTAGCTCCAGGAATGTGGCTACCTGACCACTCCCCGAGCCCCGGACCCGACCATCTGGCGCCCTGTGGTTTGCTGGGGGGCCAAGGCCAGTCGTAAGGCGATCAGCAAACTAGGGAGAATATCAACTAATCACATGCTTGTAACTGTAAAAATTCCCCAACTTCTCTGTAACTTGTTTGTCCTTACCTATAAAAGCTGCCCTAAAGGTATGCTCGAGGCCTCTTAGCGTCACCGGTAACAAGTGCGCGGAGGTCTGGGTTCGAACTCGCAATAAACGACCCTTGCTATTTGGCTTTGACTCTGGACTCTGGTGGTCGTCTTTGGGGGGTCTCGGAATTTGGGCATTTCACCACATTTTCAACATTTCTTAAGGACAATGTTCTATGGACTTTTTAGTCTTTGAAATCTATCAATAATTTTAACAGCTCTCTCACTAAATGCTAAGTGAAGCAGACATTTCACAGGACTCTGTCCAGCAACCCTTACTCTGGCATCTTGCCCCTTGGTCCCTCCCCATGTCCACCCCCAGTTACAATGCAAACTTTTTTAAGTGAAGGGCAAATACTTAAATTCAGCATTTACTTTTAAAAATTTTCAAGTATCTTAAGCATTCAACCTAATTTACTTTATATAATCTTGACATATTAACATCGCCCAAACAGAGCATTTTCACATGGAATGTTTTATAAATTGTCAGAAACAGTATAAAGCACCTCTCACAATTTTGAGATGAAGGCTATCAGAGGGTATCGACTGTATTTTACTACACAGCAGTATCTTTCAAATGATGTCATAGTCATAAAAGCATTTCAAATCACATTTACTAAGTTCTAAGATGCTGACCAGCAGCTTATTTCAAAATATTCCCAGCAGTTGCTTTTTAGCTCCAAATCACCAAACCGAACCAAATTCCAGCCCGACCTAAGAATTTTCTCAGCATTTAGAGACGTCTTTATTCTACTCCCTTCCAAAGCACTGTTCTCTGCTGGTATTAGTTAATAGGATTGTCAGAAGTTGGGCAGATTCCTGCATTTGGTGGCAGGTTAGATAATACGGCAACCAAGATCCTTTCCAGTCTGAGACCATTAGGTACCTTTTGAAATGAATTTATACTTTAAGCTTCAATGTTTCAACATGAAGACTTAGATTGGCTATTTCACATCTGACTCAACTTTTCCAAATATGCTACTTTTTTCAATTTTATCAGAAATTCAAGTTTTTTATTTTTTAGAGAGGTGGGGGGGGGGATGGGGATTGGTACCAAGAGGGAGAATCTTAAGCAGGTTCTGTCAGGGAAGGTGCCTGATCCACCCCTAGAATCCAGAGAGCCACGTACCCCGTGGGCTGGGGCAGTATGTCCTTTGTGTGCTTATCCAAGACATATAGTTCCATTTAATCCTCCCCCTGGTAACCATATCTGTGTCTCTTATCTGTATTCCATGATCCCTCTGCCTCAATGCTCTCAGCTTCTGTGAGTTTAAGCAATCACTCCGTACCCAGCAGTAACAATACTAATCCTGTCTCTAGGGCAGGTGCAAAAGCAGTTAAAAGATTTAACCTCACCACCCAACTTCCTCACTTTTGTAAAAGACTGGGGCCCTTGACTGTCAAGAGACACAAGGGCAGAGCCAGAGGCAAAGGAAAAGGCAGGGCGTCGGCCAAGGAGAGACAGAAGCAAAGATAGACAGAACCTGTTTGCCTAAAGCTAAATTGATGTGACTTACCATACACCCTTTCCTAGAGATGATCTGCAACTAAAAAGCTTTAAAGAACCCTGAAGAGTTTTCAGGAGATCCCCACACCAGTCTTTGAGTCCGGGTCTCCTCATATCGCTGACTCAGTCACCACCTTCTGGGAACCCTGACTGTTGCCTCCATGCCCAGCAAGGAGTCCAACAGGGGACTTGATCTCCCAACTCTGAGATCATGACCTGAGCTGAAATCAAGAGTTGGACATTTAACCAACTGAGCTGCCCAGGAACCCCAGAAATTGAAGTTTATAAACCTTTACTTATCAATTTCCCTGCACCTAGACTCTAAACTTCAGTGTTACAAACATACACCTAGCAGATGAGATGACAAAGTTTGATTCCTTAAGTTCCCCTAAAAGATAGCATTTAGAAATGAACCAAGTATTCCATGGGAAGTTATCCTTTATGTTACAGATTAGAGTAGCAGAAGCCCATTGTTAGTGCAAAAGAACAAGTCCTGAATTATTTTATAGCTTCTCAATCTTAATTCCAAGGTGCAAAACACATCCAAGATTTAAACAAATACTAACATAGCTGAGAGAGAGAAAAAAAGACACTTGAACCCCAGGAGCCAAAACTTACATGCTTCCATTAACCCCAGGTTCTAGCCTATCCCTGGATACAGTACAGTAGGGAGGGAAGGAATTCAAAGAAATATCCTTTCAAGTGTCACGTTCATTTGAAGCTGAAAATCAGCCACTGTATAAGTCAGAGCTTCTCTATTATATTAAATAATTTATTTATATAAATAAAATTTCATTCCTATCACAATGGTTATTTTATATGACCCCAACAACAAAAGAACCATTTTTTTTTTTGCTCCCTACCTAAGATTTACAAGGTTGATCAAAAACCGAAACTATTGGTATAAAGTGATAAAATAAGACAAAGCACGGTAAAGACTGCTTTATTGGTGGCAGTTAGTATAAGTCAATAAATATTGATCCCCAAAGATGAACTCATTTATTTATCAGTTACTGGTCCATAGAGAGCTGAACCAACTGCCTGCTGAGATGACAGACTTAAATCAATCCTGCTTCTTGGGAAACGAAGCCATAGCTAGCTGATATATGGCATATGCTGTTCCTGAAAAATAAAAAGAAACAAAAAAAAGAGCTTGTAAGAAATTCTGAGATTTACATTTATAGACCTAACATTCCAGCTAAAAAGTCCTAAGAGAAAGAGACAAGTCTGGCATTAAGACTACTTTCATGGGAACATAAAAAGTATTCTGATAGGTGCTGGCAAAATTTAAAATAAATATATGTTAAACACAATTAATTTCTCTCCCTTTAAGGATTTTACTTATTTATTTGACAGGGAGGGAGAAAGAGAGCATGAGCAGAGGGAGTGGCAGGCAAAGGCAGAGGTTTAACCGACTGAGCCACCCAGGTGTCCCTAATCTTGTTTTAGTATCAGGTAATTTCTACAAAAGGTGTTAGATACAGTACAATATATTAGGCAACCTGATAATAACATGTAAAAATTTTTAAAATAAGATTAAGAACATATATAAAGGTCATTTCCATACTAACCTAAGATTGTCTGAGATATGTTAATAAGAATGATTCAAATACTGAAAAAGAGGTCAAAATATGCAAGCATTCCCTAAAGTATATTATCAATGTAAAACCAAGGAAGAGTGGTACACTTAAATTATCAAGTTTAATGTAATTGCTAGTAAGTGAAAAATTATTAAAACTAACCACAAAAACTTATGATGTACTACTACATGCTGGCAAACTGAATAAAAATAAGAAAAAATAAAACTACCAGAATACCAAAGAAATAGTCACACTGATCAAAAAGGAATTAGGACTTTATCTTAAGGGAGCCCAAATGCCACTACTATCTAGTTATGTCTTTATCCACAAATGCTCCTTTACTGTACTCAATTCAAGCCAAAGACAGCACCTTGGCATGAGCAGAAGAACTTTGTACTTAGGGTTCAAATTTCAGCTTTTCTATACAAAAGCAATACTGTCTTCAGTAATTAACATAATTTCTTCAACTTTAACATAAGGACACATTACAAGGGTTACAAAAATCCCTTTACATGGCATTCTTATCAACAGGGTAAACACATAGTAATCACCTGAATGTTGTTTCCCTTCCTCCCCCAGAGAGCAATCATTCAAATTCTTAACTCTGCTCCTAATATACTAAATTTGTGATATTCCACTGCTAATACTGAACAATGGACCTGCCCAACCCATAGGGGGGAAAAAAAATCAAAGCACTTTGGTTACAGTAGTAAGTATTGTTCTATACAGGTTTTGTTTCTGTCATAAACATGGATGTTGAGTGTAGGTGTAAAGTTTATTATGTATCAAAGTCAAAATCTTCAAAAAGCCCCTATTACAGTAGAAGGGGTCGAGTACCTGGCCTGCAGGGCTATCATTAGCACACTCTGAAAGCCACCTCTATCAGAAACACTCATAAAACATTACTGATACTCAATAAACATTATTTTTTAAGACATTAAAATGCACTTCTATAACAGGTATCAGTCATCCTCTGGAATCCTTACATGCAAAGCATTATGACCTCAGATTGTGGAGGGAGACTTCCTATGTTAAAATACTGGCAAAGTTAAAGCAGTGAAGTTGTTAGTCATCCATCATGTTACTTATTAAGTCCAGCACTCCAAATATCTTACCACCAACTGTAAGCATCATAGTGGCTCTATACAGGAGGGCATCAGCTACTCCACCCTTCAGATGCACTGGAATTCCATTATCCTCCTAGATTAAAAAACATGTGTGATTTGTTTTCAACTAAGTTCAAAAAAGACCAACCATTTATATAAAATTAAGTGCCTCCTTAAACCCCTGGAATTAAAATATTGTAAACATCAAAATTAAAAGACTACAGTTTTCCGGATTCTGTCTCTACTTTCACTAAATTATTAAAATAAGAACTCCTAAAAGTCAGTATTTTTTCTCTTAAATTTAGTGAGATCTAATAAAAATGTTCTTTCCAAGGAATATATAAATGTTAAAGCTGTGAAAATATATTGAGTTTATCAAGTGAATTATGAAAAAGATCAGTAAGCATCACACTTTAATCATAAGATTTATTTTTTCCTTAAAAAAGGGAGGGGGAGGGGTGTAGTTTATAACCTTACCACTGTCCAGCACCTGGCATACAGCAGATATTTAACACATCTGTTAAATTTTATTTTTATGCAGCATACAAATGGCCCCTGACTTAACAGTGGTTCAACTTACAATTTCTCAACTTTACAATGGTATGAAAATAATACATATTCAGTAGAAACTGTATGTTAAATTCTGAATTTTTACCTTTTCCCAGGCTAGCAATATGCAGTACAACACTCTCATGGTGCGGGATAGTGGCAGCTGGCCAAAACTCCTAGTCAGCCACAAATCATTAAGTTTAACAATCAATAAACTACAACCATTCTGGTCATAAAACCATTGTTTTTCACTTTCAGTACAGTATTCAAGAAATTACATAAGATATTCAACACTTTATTATAAAACAGACTTTGTGTTAGATGACTCTGCCCAACTGTAGGCTAACGTATCTGTTCTGAGCTTGTTTAAAGTAGGCTAAGCTATATTTAGTAGGTTAAGTATATTAAATGAATCTTCAACTTAAAATGTTTTCAATTTATGATGGGTTATTGTTTATGATATAATGACATAACCCCATCCTAAATCAAGGAAGATCAGTACAGAATACAAGGCTTTTTATTTATTTTTTTTATTTTTTTAAAGATTTTATTTATTTATTTGACAGAAACACAGCTAGAGAGGGAACACAAGCAGAGGGACTGAGAGAGGGAGAAGCAGGCTTCCCACCGAGCAGGGAGCCCAATGTGGGGCTTGATCCTGGGTCTCCAGGATCATGACCTTAGCCGAAAGCAGTCGCCCAACCAACTGAGCCACCCAGGAGCCCTTAGAATACAAGGCTTTTTAACCACTTAAAATTCTACCTGGGAAAAACCAGAGATCACCCCAGGAAAACAAAACAAAAATATCACTAATAATTAAACTACTTAGAAAGGTTAACTACTCTATCCCACCATCTTTCCTTATATGAAAACCACCATTAACAAAATAGCAGGGTACCTATCCATAAATATTTATTTTAAGATTTATTTAGAGAGACAGCATACGTGCGCACGCAGGCACACACGAGGGGAAGAGGGAGAGAATCCCAAGCCGACTCCCTGCTTGGTGCAGAGCCCAAGAGATCTCTGGACTCTTGAGATCATGACCTGAGCCAAAACCAAGAGTCAGACGTTCAACTGACTGATTCACCCTGGAGCCCCAATATATGTATTTTTTAATGCCTACATTATCTTCTAATTTACACACACACTTATTTAAAATACAAAATGAGATTATGCTATATAAAGGTCTGCCATATACTATTTTTCACTTAATGCTGTTTTTAAAATATACTTATTTGAGGCACCTGGATGGCTCAGTTGGTTAAGCGACTGCCTTTGGCTCAGGTCATAATCCTGAAGAGTCCTGGGATCCAGCCCCGCATAGGGCTCCCTGCTCGGTGGGAAGCCTGCTTTTCCCCCTCTCACTGCCCCTGCTTGTGTTCCCTCTCTAGCTGTGTTTCTGTCAAATAAATAAATAAAATCTTTAAAAATTTTTTTTATCTATTTGAACTTATTTGAGAGAGAGTGAGAGAGAGGAAGGGAGCACCAGTGGGGGGTGGAGCAGAGGGAGAAGCAGAAACCCACTGAGCAGGAAACCTGACAGGGGGCTTGATCCCAGGACCCTGAGATCATGACCCAAGCCTATGCTTAACCGACTGAGCCACCCAGGAGCCCCTACTTAATGCTATCTTAAAAACCATTCTGTTAGTTCCTTTAAATCCACCTTATTCCTTTTAATGGCTACAGAGCATTCCAGTATGCAAAAATATATAACTGAATTAGCTAGTCTCCTATTAATGCATATTTAGGTTGTTAGGGTTTTTTTGGTATTAAAATCCTATAATGAATAACGTCTTTCTTTTTTTATTCTTATGCTACTATTTCTGCAGAAAAGATTTTTTTTTTTTAAGATTTATTTTAGAAAGGGATGGGGCGCCTGGGTGGCTCAGTCGTCAAGTGCATCTGTAGCTCTGGTCATGACCCCAGAGTCCTGGGATTGGCCCCCCCAATCTGGCTTCTTGCTTGGCGGGAAGCCTGTTTCTCCCTCCTTACTCTCCCTGCTTGTGTTCCTGTCAAATAAGTAAATAAAATCTTTAAAAAAAGAAAGAAAGAAAGAAAGAAAGAAAGAAAGAAAGAAAGCGTGTTCCCTCTAAAATTTTTACTTTTCAGTCATGCATCAATAATACTGGAAAAAATATGTTTTCTTCTAATACATTTTGCAGGAGAAGCATTTATATCTGCAGTTTATCTTTTTTTTTTTTTTTAAGATTTTATTTACTTGAGACAGCACGAAGAGAACACAAGTGGCACAGGGATGCAGGACAGACACAGAAAGGGAGAAACAGGCTCCCCACTGAGGAGGTAGCCCAACATAGGGCTTGATCCCAGGTCTCTGGGATCATGACCTGAGCCGAAGGCAGATGCTTAACCAATTGAGCCACCCAGGCAGCCCTGCAACTTATCTTTTAATATACAATACTGAAGGGATAGAACTTTATTTTCCCAATACCATTTATCATATTCTTTCCTCACTAATATGAAATAGCACCTTTAACATACATTCAATTTCTACATATTTATTTGTTCTGTTTCTAGGCCCTTTCTATGGTCTGTTCGTCTATTCTTGTGCAACCACCCCAAAGAGTGCCAACCCAGTGTAACTTCTCCAAAGTGTCTTTGACCTATACCTTTTCCCTCTCATTTCTTCTGCTTCCCCAAGGGCCTCTTGTATATAGCAAATGCCCAATTAGTCTACAACAGTTTATTATTCTTTTGCCAATATAACAGGATCAGTAACAATCAAACATTGCCAAATTTACCTCCTATCTCTACCTTTTGGTAATTATTACTTTTACAAGTAATAATTGTCTATAAAATATTTCAGTACCTGAAACAGCTTTTGTTTCTCTGGAACTTTATTTTCAAACTGCCTGCGTGAAGCAGTACTTATGGTCCTCTGGGAAATCTGACGAAGAGCCTAAAATGAAAAATCCATAGATGTTAGGCAGATTTAGGTTTTAAAAGAACCTTCAAAACCAACAATTTGCAATCTTTACTATTACAGAAGAGGGAAATTGACAGGTAAAACATATCCAATTTGTCAGTAAGAATCCTAACCAGCAGTCAAATTTTGTAATGGCTGTCCATCCACTACTCTATATTAAAATTCTGCAGTCTCCAAAAACCATATTCAAGTAGCAATTCATGCAGACTGAGCAAAAAAACAAAACAAAACATCTTTACCTGAATTGTAGCATTATACAATCCCTGAGTAAAACACTGACATAGAGATATTACAAAGATAAAGAGTGATTATAAAATACACTAAATTCAAGTATTTTAATTTAATACTACCATATTGTTAAAAACTTATTACTTGATACCAAAATAAAATGGCATGACTCTTAATTAAAACGCTTTCCTCATTACATTTTTCCTAAAAAAAAATCAATAGGCTATAATTCTTTTTAAAAAGAAACTTGCACTATATATCCAATTGAATTAAATAATGAAACAAATATGCACTCTGTATTCCAAAATAAATGATACCCTGAGAGGCTAAATAAAACCTTACTGAATAATTGCAAAAGAGAACGGTCATGGTTACATTTTCCTTCTCTTTTTCGAAATTTTCGTTAAATATTTCACATGCTCAAAGCTGGTGGAGGGGCGAAGGACACTGACCCTGAAGAACCGCCGGATGGAAGCAATACTACACATCTGCCATGACCGCTCCCAAAATCCCAACCTAAAGTGAATGGCCCGTTTTTTTAAGCAGCATTCTGATGCTCACAAAGCTCAGAAACGGTGAAACTTAGAGCCTTTCAAAATACCATTGGAACATCTTCTATCTGAAGCTTCCGGGTATCAGAAACTTCCCACTTGGACCATAGTTTTACTCATATCAGAGGTAACGACCTATAGATTTAGGGGTGGCTACTAAGAACCCAAGTCTGCCTAACTCACCTCGGATCACCTTCCCAGCCTCTCCGCTCCCTTCATCTACCCAACACAGCGTTGGGTGAGAGGAACACATGGAAAGGAAAGTAATGGCAGACGGAAAGGACACGGACCAAGGTGACTTCGGAAGTCGCCTTTCTCCACCGTTCTTCCCTCCCAGGAGAGGTTTCTCAGTCAAGGCCCCTTACCCTCCAAACCCGACCTCCCCGCCCCACATTAAGAATGCAAGCCAAGAAGCGCCTCACCAGCATATTCCGCAGCATCTTGGCTCAGTTAATATTCACCAACCGCAACAACCGACCACCAAGAACGAAAATCCTCACACCGGAACCGGAACTGGACCTACCTCCGGCTTTGCGCAAGCGCCAGGGAACAAAAATATTTCCGGGCAGAGGCGGGGCTTGAGCGGCTCTCCAACCATAAAGAGCGAAAGAAAAGCAAGAGCGGCGGTTCGGCTGGGGCGGCCGTAGCCGAGTGGAGTTTTCTGTCTCCTCAGCTCGCTCCCAATGTGGCCGAGGCCTTTCAGGTGATGGTCGCTGAAGCTAAGGCTGGAGAAGGAAACGAGTTTTGAGACCAGAGAGGCGAAGACTGACGTTTTGTGTACTTTTTAACCAGCTTACGTAAAAATGTGAGACCAGGCTATCGTAGAAAATTGGTGTATTTGGAAAGAGGAGGCGTTTTAAAACTTAGCAAACTTTGAGCCATTATTTAGATGTTGAAAGAACACTGGTTTGGCTTAACTGTTGTGAAACTGCATGAAATACAAAACAAAAAGGGTAATTCCTCTTACACGGATACAGTCCGTTTTTTCCGCTGATGAAACTTCGTGAGGGTGTTACTGTTCCTTGTGAGGAGTATATGCTGTAAGGAGCTGCGTCGGGATACCAATTTTTATCTTCTTGTACGTTTGGGTGCTGCAGAACTCCCCACGCAAGAAACTACCACAGTGTCCTGAAATTGCCGAAGCTGTTTGCTTCTTTCTCCTTGTCTGGGAAAATGCTGAAAAGACGGGGGTGGATTTAATTGTGGGGCAGGAAATGGGATGGAAAATCTGGACTCTTAGTCTTACTGTCTCAGGTCAAGCGGGACACTTTCCTTGACTGGAGTTTCGAGGCTGAGCGATTACCGTAGACAGTTTTGCCTCAATTATGTCGCATTACAAATAGCTTTATTCTTTGTGCCCACCACATGTGTATAAATATAAACATAAAAATACTTAACCTGTACTAAAATCTTGCCACCTTTTTACAAAAACTCTTCCAATTACTCCATTGCGATTTCAAATAGAAAGTGAATGGTATATGGGTTCAGCATAGGTGGAATGTGTAGGTAAAAATTAGCAGTATCAAAATTACTATTCTCATCTTTTGGGTTAGATCCACCAAGTTATCTGTCTCCAGTTCAGGTTCTCTTCCTCACCAAGGTTTATAAATAGCCAGTTCATTTCTTCCATAGATATGGACTGAATGGATCTGGCTTAATCTCTTCTCTGTATTATGCATCCTTGAGGACAGTTACCAGGTGCCAATCGCTGGAGATAGAAATTTTTAAAAAGTAGACTGTCTAGAATTTGAACTTGTTAAAGTTGTATGTACTGTCTTACATTTTCTCTATCTAGATTGTAAACTTCTCGAAAACAGATTTTTAATTTTTTACTGATCCCCTAGTACTGCTTAAAGGGTTGAAGCTTAGCCAGTAGATGAATTAATGATATATACTGGGCAACAGATCTATATACTGAATGAAGGGCACTTAGTGCTCTGTCCAAAATGAACCAAAGATTCATATAAATTAGATCCTAAAATAGATGCATATCCTTATTTGCATGTCACTTAGCACAATTTTCCCTTTTTACTAGATCATTCCATTTGTATACAAACATATTCCCATATAGAACAATCATTTGTTACCATCCCATTGCTCTTCAAAAATAAAACACAGGTATCTTTATATACTTGTCTTCTCTTCCTCTCCTAATCTTTTTTAAAATCCATTTTGGGCAGGCTTTTGGTGCTTTTCCTAGGATTTCCCCAATGGTTTTTACATTGTTAAATAAACTGCCAATCTCAATTTTCAAATTTTTCATCTATCAGCAACATTTAACAAAATTGATCACTTCTTCACAATATACTTTCTTTTAATTTGGAAATAAGCCATAAATGCCATACAGTGTAATATATAACATACATACATAATTTCAGTCTTAAGGAGTTTCCTCTGTACATTACCCTTTTGATGGTTCTCCATTTCAGCAACATATTTAGGTCCCTGAAACCTCATCCTCTAATCTCTAAATTTCATAGTACCACCTTTTTTTTTTTAAACATTCATCCGTTTTGTGATTTCATCCAATGCCATGATATACCATTTGTGTGCTGGCAACTCTCCAGCCTGACCTTTCCCTTACCCCACGCATCGCCACTTACATGTCTAATGGGCACCTCAAACTTATGACCAAAACTGAATTCTGCTCCCCACTCCCTATTTCCAAGGCTTCTCCTCTTTTTTTCATTTCAAGCCCCAAACTCTGTTTTCCATCATATGCTATAAATCAACACATTAGAAAATCCTACTGAATGTGCCTTCAAATAATCATCTGACTCTGACCACTTCTCATTACTGCTATCACCACTCCAGGCCAACCCACCATCTCTTGCTTGCATGACTGCAAAAGCCTTTTTTTAACTGACTTCCCTACTTGTACTTTTACACTTGAGTCTATTTTCCACACAGCCATGATGCATTTAATGATTTAAGTTAGATAATGATTGTTTACAACTGTTTTCTTCATTGCTGTTACTTGCAGCATCTGGAATTGTTATTGGCATATAAAAAATGCTCAGTAATTATTGGTTAAATGAATAGTATGCCACATGAAAGTACTTACTGAGAACAAACACTCAAAAAATCTTGGATTTTCATCGTTCTACTTTCAAGCATTTTTCATTCCCAGGATTCCTCATTCATTGTCTCCTTGTTCTTGTTCTGTAACTTATTATCTTGACAGAAAAATATACCTGAAATTTGCCTGGGTGCCTATCAAACTTTTTTGTTGTTGTTGTTAATATTTTTATTTATTTGACAGAGAGAAACACAGCGAGAGAGGGAACACAAGCAGGGGGAGTGAGAGAAGCAGAAGCAGGCTTCCCGCCTAGCAGGCAGCCCAATGTAGGGCTCAATCCCGGGTCTCCCGGATCATGACCTGAGCCGAAGGCAGTCGCTTAACCCACTGAGCCACCCAGGCGCCCCCTAGCAAACTTTATTGGATCTTCTCAGGCACACCTGAAATTGGTTTCTAAATTTATACGTTCATCCTCTGTAGCAGAATAGTTATTTTCAAAAGATTCCTTTCCAAAACATGTTTGAGGTTTGTAATATTGGAAAATTATTAGATTACTAGACATGATTAGAAAGTATTTCCTTCAGAGGGTTTTGAACATTAAGACTGGCAGTACACGATTTACATTTATGGAAAATGTGAGGTTGGTAATGGTTAATTTAAGCCTTGTAAAATAAGTTTGTGTGAAAATAATTCACAATTACTGATGCAAAGTTACCAAATCACAATTATTCAATCTTTCTTTTTCTTTAAAAAGCAAACAAGGTACAATCCTTACTTTGATCCTGCCTACAGCATCTATAAATAGAAAGACGAAAGCCAGAATAGAGATTTGTATTGATTGGGATGTGGGTTTCAATTCTAGAACCATGCTTAATCCATTTACAGCTTTATAAAAATACAGTAGAATAGCTTCATGTGAAATTTAATGTACAAAAACTAACAGCTACAGAAAAGACAGCACTTCAATATAATTCCTTATTTGGTTACTTCAGTTAGGAATCAAGAAATACTTGGTTATCTTTTGATTGCTGTATTCATTATTAAATAATTTATATAACTCAGTCTTTTCGTCGTTTAAGGACTGGCTTTGGATCAATTGTCTCTTGCTCTAAAATCCTTGTGTATGAAAAATAGTATATAAAATATATTAAGTTCACTCCTTGTTGAACAATAATTTATTGGCTACCTACTATGAATCTCACACTTTGCAATATATTCAGGGAAAAACTTTTTTTTTTTTTTTTAAAGATTTTGTTTATTTGACAGTGAGAAACACAGCGAGAGAGGGAACACAAGCAGGGGGAGTGAGAGAGGGAGAAGCAGGCTTCCTGCCGAGCAGGGAGCCCGATGTGGGACTCGATCCCGGGTCTCCGGGATCATGACCTGAGCCGAAGGCAGTCGCTTAACCAACTGAGCCACCCAGGCGTCCCTAGGGAAAAACTTTTTAAATCCCTAACCATCTGGAGCATATAGGAAGGTAATAAACACATAATGATGTGGATACAAATGAGTACTAGGTAACTGGTTTAGCAAAGCAAAAGTTGCTTATGGAAAATTTAAGGAAGATAGCAGTTATTAGGAAGGTTTTGAAAAGACTAAATTTCATCACTCTTGTGGAATTAAAATAAATGAAGTAGTGAGTTTTAGCAGGGTCCAATAGAATAAATGGAGTAGAGATTAAAAGGCCTTCTAGACTTAGAGCAAGAACATCATTAATAACCTGGATTTAGAATCAAGCATGATTTACTGCAGGAACTTTAAAAGTGTAGTGAAAAGAGAAAGAATATGTAGTTAATAACTTGAAGGCAGATCCTGAATCTGTCACTTAATAGTGATTATGACTGAAGGCAAGTTTCATAATCTATACTTTGGTTTACCTGTAAAATAGATAATAGTATCCATCATATCATTAGGTGGCTGTGAAGATTAAATGATAATTCAATAAACGTTAACTTTTTAAAAGATCTTATTTATTTGACAGAAAGATCACAGGTAGGCACAGAGAGCTGAGGAAACAGGCTCTCTGCTGAGCAGAGAGCCCGACAGGGGGGCCTTGATCCCAGGACCCTGAAATCATGACCTGAGCCCAAGACAGAAGCTTTAGCCCACTGAGCCACCCAGGCGCCCTAAACGTTAACTTTTTAAAGATTTTATTTATTTGAGGGGCACCTGAGTGGCTCAGAGGGTTAAGCCTCTGCCTTTGGCTCAGGTCATGATCCCAGAATCCCAGGATGGGGCCCTGCATTGGGCTCTCTGCTCAGCGGGAAGCCTGCTTCTCCCTCTCCCCTCCTCCTGCTTGTGTTTCCTCTCTAGCTGTGTCTGTGTCAATAAATAAATAACATCTTTTCAAAAAAAGATGTTATTTATTTGAGAGAGAGAAAGAGAACATACATATTCAGGGGCAGGGAGAGAGAAACAGACTCTATGTGGAGATCACCACCTGAGCTGAAATCAAGTGTCCACTGCTTAACTTACTGAGCCACCCAGGTGCTCCTATAAATGTTAACTTTTATTATTATGGAAGAAAAAGTTGGGTAAAGAGAAAGAGATCAACAAAATCTAGGCAGAAGGTATAGCATAGACAGAGGCTTTAAAAAGAGAAGGTGAACAGATATCTTAAGAAATTGCAGATACTTTGGTCAGAAGAAAGACAAATGAGGGTATGAGGAAACAGTGGAAGTCAGGGGTGATATTTTAATGCTTTTAAATTTTATCCTCAAGTTGAATGAGGGCCATTTAGAAGTTTATGGGGGGACACCTGGGTGGCTCAGTCAGTTGAGCATCTGCGTTCAGCTCGGGTCTTGATCTCAGGGTCCTGGGATCAAGTCTTGCATCAGGCTCCTTGCTCAACAGGGAGCCTGCTTCTTCTGCTTGTGTACTCCTCTGACAAATGGATAAATAAAATTTTAAAAATAAAAATAAACATTTACGGTGTGAATTGTCCAAATTAGAACTCTTTCAAGATCATTCTGGTAGTAGTGAAAGGCTAGATTGAAGGTATGAAAGGTCCATTAGAAGGCCCTAATAATAACACAAGGAAGAAATAAAATCTGAAATAACATAGTAGCAAAAAGATGTAAAGGAATGTAGATAAGGGGATGGATTAGAGAGCCTACTATGAGAAAGTGCCTTCAAAAATCAACAAAGTACAGTGATTTTGGTGGACTGGGAAGCTGAAGAAGACAGGTTTCTGACTTAACTGATAAGGTGGCTTATCACACCGTTCACTGTATCAAGGAATGTAAGAGAAACCAAGGCTAGTATGAAATGATTCCTGTTTTGGCCTTCTTTTTTTTTTTTTTTTTTTTTTTAAGATTTTTAT
>PITA01011373.1:0-14156 GCA_004023965.1 Spilogale gracilis | reverse complement strand
CCAACTGAGCCACCCAGGCGTCCCTGTTTTGGCCTTCTTAAACTTAAATCCAAAGACAATCCAAGAAGAGATCCAGACTGAACAATCTAGAGCTCAGAAGACTCGTCAAGGCACAGGAAAAGATTAATCAGTGTAAAGATGGTCGTAGAAGTAACTGGGAACTTTTATGATTGCTCAGGGAGTATATGTAAAGGGAGAAAAGGGCCTGGAACACAACCTCAAAAGAATTCCCTACATTTTATGTGGTGAGCATAACCAAGAAATATATAAAGGAGACTAAGGACAGATAAGTAGGAAGAAAATCAGGAGAGTTATTCACAACGCCATATGTTAAGAATGAAGAGGGAAGGAAGATGCCAACTATCAAACAGAGCAAAAAGTTCAACAAGTGGGAGTTTACTTCCTGTGACTAAAAGGAGTGGGAATTGTTCATTGGCATTTTTCTATACTTTCTGCTAAATGTTTGTCATCTATCACTTCCCTTATGCCTCAAAACAAAAATCTGTCGAGTAGGTATTAAAATTCCCATTTTACTGACAGGAAATGGCAAATGATTTAGGAGATTAAATAATGTGAAGGTAGTTTATTTAGGTAAGACCCAGGTCGGCCTGCTTCTAAAACCCACACTCTTTTTATTGCATCTTTCAGACATAGATGATAGAAAACAGAATACAGTACAATTGTGAGGTGAAACCCTAGCTGAAGCTGAAGGTGGACAATAATATACACTCTTCTACAAACTTTGTTGTAAAGAGGAAAGACAACACTCCAGGGATTACTTCAGACTAATTCAACTTTAGATAACTAATTCGACTGCAACTTAACATGTATTTTTAAAGCTTATCGCACCCCCCTTTGAATTTCTGGTCCTTGAGCAAAGCTCAGCATTCAAATATTGAAAGTGAAAGTGTTGTACGATGAGTTATCTTCTTCAACATTACCTGAATAAAAAAGCTTGTCACACACTAACAGACAAGCTCCCATTAAAATCAGACAGTACATAGCAAATGTATTTTTAAGATCTTTAAAAATGTGATAAAAGTAACAAAAAGTAATTCAAGGCATTTATGGTTTTAAAAAAGTGGACTGGCTCCAAGAGTTTATCTATTTTCCCTTTCACCCCAGTAAAATGAAAAAAGAATTGAAAAAGTAGGAGGCATCATTACCTTAGATGAATCTCGAAGTCATGCTAAATGAAAGAAGCATCTCAAAAGGTTACATATGGTGTTAAGTTCATGTATGAGATTCTAGGAGATGAACTTTGGGGGTGGAAAAGAGATCAGCGGTTGCCAGGGCTTATGGGGAGGGAAAATGTTGAGTACAAAGGGGTTGAAGGGAGTTTTGAAGGGCTGACAGCACTGCTCTGTATCCTATGATGGTTACAGGAATCTATACATAATTTAAAATGCTTAGAAATATACATGACAAGAAAATGAGTAACGTTTATTTTATGATCATCTAAAACAATAAAGACATGAGCCCAAAAGGATAGACAGTTGGCAGGAGGGAAAAGAAGTGATTTCAGCAGATTTCTAGAAAAGAGCAGATAAGATATGATTAAGCAGGACACAGCAGGCTGCAATCAAAAGGGGCTCTAAGGGGGACACCAGTGAGAAGCATGCTCATTGGTCCACAGCCCCAGAAGCTCAGATTTAGACATAAAAGTTACAGCTACAAGGAATAGGCCTGAACACGACTAGTTGAAAATTATATACAACAGAATGGTCAGTTCCAAAGACTTCCGCCCTATCCCTCTCAGGCAAACAAAGACAACCTCTGACCTCCATCACTGTCTCCCAAAGGCAGGAGATCGCTTTTATCTGGAGAAAGTAATGGAAGACAACCAGAGAGAAGGGATATGTAGAGGGACAGGTATACGGAAACATGCATAAAGTGGAAAACGGGAAGTGAGGTAGAGGCCAAGCAGTAAAAACAGACCCTCTGTGACCCTTTCCTACTGTAGAAGACCAGATAAGTCCCTAGAGAGACTGAACAGCCCCAAAGAAAAGGCCTCCAGCCAAATGACTGGCTCCCTGACAATCATTCCCGAATGCAGTAGTCAAAATTTGGTCCACCTCCAGTTGTTGACCTGCCAATTCTTTATTACTTGTCTAAGATTTTTATCACGAACAGGAACAAATAATCGCTGAGTGGCACTTCTGAGTAGCACTGTGTTAGTGAACCCTATCACTTGTCAAGCACTGGCAACAAAGAGCTTCCAATTGGTTTTGGGGGGACCATTCATATGACAGATTGTCGAGATAGATAGCCAGAAATACAAAGAAAGTCACCTACATGAACAAAAAACTAAAATTTAAAATAGCAACAACAAAAATCGATGCTAATGGAGTAGGAAAGAAAAGAACATGTATTTCAGAAAAATATTTTATCTTTCAGATAAAAATATTTTATATTCAGGATATATTTCAGAAACAGAATAAAGGAAGTCTTAGATATTAAAATATTCTTAAATATACAAATTCAACAGAAGATAATGTTAGAAGATCAAAATGAAAAAAATCTTCTATAAAGCACAAAGACAATAGTGCCTAAACAACTGGAAAAAAAGAAGAAAAGTACACATCACTATAGGAGGCCCAATATCTGATTCGGACAGGATCCAATTTCTCCAAAGTAACAGTGAAACCTAGAAGAGGGTGGAACAATGAGTTCAAACCCTAAGGGAAAATATTTTAAACTTAAAATTTTATATATAGTCAAACTATCAATGAAACTTTGAGAATAGAATAAAGGCATTTTAGACATGTAAGGACTCAGAAAATTTGCTTCTCATATACCACCTCTTAGGAAGCTGTAAATGCTTTAGGAAGTGCTCCAGTAAACCAGAGAATAAACCAGGAAACAGATCCAACGCTGAGGGTGACAAGAGAAGGTCATGGGATAATGGCTCTGTAACTGGCCAAGAGAACCACCAATACAGATTGGCTGGAAGGACAAATACAGAATAGACCTCCCTAGTAAAAACGGAATTTATCTGATATTTGGTGACAAAAACCCTTCAAAAGTATTGACGAGAATATGATGGACCTGACAGAGAAACTGAGGAAAGTTTAAGACAGGTTTCCAGAAAGTTACGTGTTTAAAATGAAGCAATTAGGGGCGCCTGGGTGGCTCAGAGGGTTAAGCCTCTGCCTTCGGCTCAGGTCGTGATCCCAGGGTCCTGGGATCAAGTCCCACATCGGGCTCTCTGCTCGGCAGGGAGCCTGCTTTCCCCTTTCTCTGCCTACCTCTCTGCCTGTTTGTGATCTCTCTCTGTCAAATAAATAAATAAAATCTAAAAACAAAAATGCAATTATTGGTTCTAGGAAAAATAAAATGATGCAAAATATAATCATGGTGTACTGCTTTGCTCTACAATCATAAACAATAACTACTGTATTTACTAAATATAATCATAATAACAATGGGAGAAAGGGAGGTAGGTGTGTTAAAGAGCTAAATCCTTAAGTAACAGTATCAAGAGCATAATAATGCCTAAAACTGTTAAATCAAGCAATAGTAGAATAGTCATTTTATTTAGATATACTAAAACAAATACCAAAAGAAACTTCTGGACTAAAAGCAATTATTTCTGAAAGTTGGGAAAGGAAGGGACACCTGGGTGGCTCAGTCAGTTAGGCATCTGCCTTCAGCTTGGGTCATGATCTGAGTCCTGGGATGGAGTCCTGCATCAGGCTCCTTGCTCAGCAGGAAGCCTGCTTCTCTCTCTGCCTGCTGCTCCCTCTGCTTGTGTATATGCTCTCTCTCTCTCTCTCACTAATGGATAAATAAAATCTTAAATTAAAAAATAAAGTTGGGGGCACCTGGGTGGCTCAGTTGGTTGGGCGACTGCCTTCGGCTCAGGTCATGATCCCGGAGACCCGGGATTGAGTCCCACATCGGGTTCCCTGCTCGGTGGGAAGCCTGCTTCTCCCTCTCTCACTCCCCCTGCTTGTGTTCCCTCTCTGGCAGTGTTTCTCTCTGTCAAATAAATAAAATCTTTTAAAAAATAAATAAATAAAATAAAGTTGGGACAAGGAGATTTCTTAAGTGTGTATATACATTATGTTGATAAAATGTAAATTTATATATTTACAAATAGATAAAATCAAATAAGGTCACCATGGTCTGATTTGATTTTAGGCATGATATTTATTTTTAAATTTCAAAGGACATTAGGGAAAATATAATTTATATTTATTGAATGGGGCAAGGACTAAAAAAAGGAAAAAAAGAAAAGCTCTAAAACACTTGACAGACCATCCAAACTCTACAACAAACATTTATGCATCAAAATTCTTCTTGAAACACTTCCTTACTCCCCTCAAAATAACCATCTTCACAAAGAACAAAAACTTCTCATCTTAATAAACAAAGGACCATACACAATAATTCTAAGGCATTGTTCCCTTGAAGACAGGAGGTGAGCAGGTTCACCAGCATTGGTTAACTTTACAGTCAGTAGTTCCTCTTTCCTGGTCTGGCTTTTCATTTCCTGTATGCCCTGTCCTCTTCATTATTTTCATTATCTTTGCTTCTCTACTAGTTCTTTCTTTTCTATTTACTAGATATTTCCTTGATCTAATATCAAATTTAGCGCATCTGCCTATAATTCAGGGGACAATCTGACCACCTACTGGTAAGAGATGTTTCCCAGTAATATAGACAAATCTTACAGTTAATGCTGTCAAAGTGATTACTATATATATACACATATTAGCAATCAAATCTAGACATGGAAATGTTAAAACTTGGGACTTACTGACCTTAATCTAAAATTTAGTGTTCAACATTAACAAAAATGCTGGAGTATTATTATTTTAGCAAGACACCTGAACATAGCAAAATTAATTTTGTCCATTTTTATTAATACAGAACATACTAACAGAACATTATCTTTAAATATAATCAAGATTACAAATAAACTGTTACTAACTAATAAACGAAAAAAATTCACTTGACTCTCCTCTTGAATAATTCTCCATTAGGTAGTACAGTTATTTTTCCCATTTTATTTTTAACTGTCTTATGATTTCAATGAAATTTCTTAGCTTTTACTTATTAAATAATTCCTTCAATTGGGAAACTTCATATATCAAAATACTTCCTATAAGTCAATGCATTCTTCAATGCCTTCTACTTAACCTAAATGCAATAAAATGCAGTATGATTCTCTGACAATTGAATATAACATCAATATTTGCAAAAGATGAGCATAAAACCCAAAAGAAAAAAATGTTTTTCCTCCCCACACCATGCTTCACATAGGCCATCTGAATGTTCCACATTCTTCATAATTAGTAACAGGAATCCCTTAGAGCTCAAATGGCAAGAGACCGGAAGGGAATTGGGCCATCAATGAACTTGTGAAATAGATAAAACTTCGAATATATTTTAAGATTCTGTCTTCACCAGATGAGAAAGCGTTGGAAAGGTCTTCAATTTTTCTTTAGTGGCACCTTTGGTCTCCTAATCAGAAAAAGAGATGTGGGATGGCAGTCCTCCATAAACAACATAAACTCAATCTGGAAAGACTGGCAAAAACCTTTTCCCCCAATGATGTATCCCAGAAAATAAACTGCCATGTGCAAGAGGGTCAATTATCAGAATAAAACAATATTCTGAAGGACTGACAAAACAAAGGATATTTTTAGACAAAGAATTCCCTATGCACTTAGAAATTTCAGGATAATCATACAGTAAAGTACCTCATGCAAGTAATAGTCTACCAGTTAAAAGTCAAAGTCATTATGAACTACAAGTTCTTTTAACTGAATTTCATGTTATACAAAACTTATGAAGTGTGGCACATTTCTATTAACCATTACATTATTTTTGTTTTTTTTTTAAAAAAAATATATTAATCAAAATTGATACATTACCCAGACCTTTTGATTTAAAATATAAGTGAAGGAAATCATTACAAACTCTGAATAAGCAGCTATTCCTCTATACAAACATACGAGTTACTTTAGTTAAAAAAAAAAAAGCAATTTCAAAGCAATTAAGCCATCTCTGATTAAGACATACATATTCATGCATGTGAAAAAATAAGTTTACATTCAAGAATAAGTTCCATAGCAAACAAATTACAGCATTTATTCAATAAGGAATATTAAAATAATTCCAGTTAATAGAAAATAAAATAACTTTAACCATATATATATTATAATTTATCATGTGCATACTGTAAAATCTCCAGAATTTATTTAGGAAATTTAAAGAATTTATTTTTAAAGTACGTGTTAGGGAAAACCAACCAAAATAATTGGTACCTTAACTAAAAAGAATGTGCATACACATCCACATTGACCTATATACAAAAATTGAATGAAATATAAAAGAAATGAAGGTTACTGTTTTCTAAAATTTCTACAATATAACATTAGTACTTAAATCAAACTTACCTGCAAAATAAAAACAGCTTGAGGTATTCCCAATGCTGAAGCAAATTTCTGATTGTTAAATACCACAAGAATGAAAACAGTCTCCTCTGAACATTTACATCTGGATTATAGTTGAGGCAGAAGATGAAGGTCTGCCAAGCTTTCCCATCTCACCTATATTCTTGCATCCCTTCTGAAGTATAAGCTTCAAGGGAAATGATCACATGTAAAAACATAGCAAGTGAGCTGGGGTTCCTGACTGCAACATCTTCACCAAATGGAAAAAGGAATTTTAAATTCTCCCACCTGAGACCCACCTGACCTCTTCAGACATGACCATTAATTCCTATGCTAGACAAGGTAAGTGTGTCCTTGGCCTTTGAAATCAAAGCTAAACTTGACAAACAACTGTACTGGATAAACTGAATACATGAACCACCTCAACAAAGATGGTATTTAAGCCTTTACACACGACACATGAAAATGATGAAGTGTTTTATTTAATTTGGTCTTTCTTCATCGTTTTGTAACTCTGAATCCTGCAAGGTTAGCAAGTCATTATATTCATACATCTTGTAATCCCTTTCTTCACACAACAGGCACACATATACAGCATCATGTCAATATAATACTATCAACACAGCATAAACATTTAAGCAGTAGATGCATTTCACAGGAAAGAGGCTCTATGCATCATATGGCCTGACCCACAAAAAGCAAACGTTAGAATGCCATTTCAGCAGTTACAGTGTTGATATGATCAATATAGTGAATTTGTTTCATACCCGTCATATATTTCCCCATAAGACATCCATAAAGAAGAAGCAAAGGACAAAAACTGCTTTAAAAAAAAAAGTTATGTGCCAACTTCAAAAATGATATACTAACCAGATATCGGCATTCGAAAGCTAGGTTGAATAGGACTGGCCTTGATGCACATGCAGTATATTTGTTTCCAGAATATAAAATTAAATGGTAATGTCAGCAGTATTACTACTGTTTCTATATTTATGATTAATTACTAGCAGTACAACTCCCAGAAGAAAGGAGATGGATCCAATAGCGATGTAAGCAATCCCCAAAAATGGATTTTTTCCTCCCATCCATGAAATAGTGCTCAAGATCATCCGTTTTCGTCCATCAAAAGAATGTACAGGGTAATCTGAAGAATGTATAGGAAGACTTTTTTTCATGTCTAGTCGGTTTTTAAAATAAAACTTAAAAATCTGGCATTTAATTGCTTGTAATTCAATAGCACAATTCTATGATACACAGGCATGTTATTCACATTTTCTGAATCACAAAATAATTATACAATTATTACCTTGAAACACTGAGTTAGCAAGTTAAACATTAGTAGTAAAAACCATAGTTTATAAGTAGAAACAACCAAATTCAAATTAACTATTACATAGTTTCTCAGGTACTTTTACTCTCATTATACAGTAGGGACAAAAGGCCACAGAGAAATTTAACGTGAAGCAAATATTTCAGATGAACAGCAATAAAACCTATAGAGGAAGAAGAGAAAAAGAGAAAATAAAGAGACTGGAAGTCTCTGTGAGCTCAAAAAGCATGAATAAGAGAGTAATTATGAGAATGAGAAGATTCTGAGCACAAGGTCAAAGAGTATGATATTGAAGTTTTAACTTGCTTATTTGGAGCAATGACAAAACTCATGATGTGACACATAGCTGATGGCTGAAACAGAGTAGAAGCGAAGGGTAGACTGTTAAAGAGATTTCTTAAAAATGGGACACCACTATATTGGATGGGCCAATTCTAAGATTTTGGGGAGAATTAGGGCAGAGAAGTCAGAACTAAATCCTCACATGAAAGGTTTACAACCTTTTCAAAAGCATCTTTTGAATCAAGCTTAGGCCCCCATCTGTTTTACTCTAGCTTCTGCAATTTTCCATCCCCACATATGTACCTTATTACTCAAAACGGCAGGCCCTGCCAGTTTCTTAAATCAATCCTTATCAAATCAATCAGTCAATAAGGACTGTAGTAAGAGTTCTAACTAATAAAACACTCTGGGGGACAAAGTATCAAATCACCCATCTAGCCTCTCTCTGTATCCCAATCCCCCAAAATGGGCTTCTATTTTAATTCTAAATCTAGTTTACCACCTTATATGTAATTTTTGTAATTACCCGTGTTGCTTTGCAGATCTGAATTCCTGTCTCATCAATCTTTGAGAGCCTATATTCCTCCTGACAGTTCTCTTCGCTGCCTGGGATGCAAATAATCTGTTCACTAAGACAAAGTACTGACTACTCCAAAGACTTCCTTGTTACGCTCTAGGCTGCAGGCTTGTATGTGCCCTTATACCTTACTACATCTTCTGGATGCTAACCTTGACAGAGTTACCTTCTGCTTTGGCAAGAGCCTTAGGATAATGTCCTATCAGCACCTCAGCTGGGCCTGTCTGTGCAAAATTGCTCCTATCTGGGTCTAGGTTACAAAACTTTGCTACTTTTAGCCTGTCACTATCAGGTCATATTCAACTGCACACTCGGTTGTAAAATCAAGAGACTAAGTATCCAAAAAGACATTTATTTTGAAGTTAGGTCTGTTAATTTAACCATTCACTAATGCATTATAAAACTGAAACTATACACTTATGGCTAATTTGGATTATGAAAACTCAAAAATGCAAAGACCATTAGCAAATATTCAAATGCTAATATTTGAGAAACTTCTCATTCATTATATATGTAAGCAATGGGCTACAGATTAAAAAATATAAGGACTTTGTTTAGAATAAAAGGTAGTGTCCAATATTTCCAGCTAAGAAAGATTTTTGTATCCAGGCCAATGTGGCTTGGTCTGACAACTTGAGCAAAGTAGCTAGGGATATAGTCTGTAGTAGTTTCATAGCTGATGGTAAAGTCGTGGCCTTTGAAGTCAATAGCTTAGTTATGAACCCCAACTCTTCTACTTATTACCTGTACAACCCTGGATAAGTTACTTAAATGCTCTATGTTCCTGTATTCTTGTCTATGGCATGGAGATGATACTCATCTAAAATGCTTTAATTAAATAAAACAATGGACAGTACTTAGTACAATGCTGACATATAATTAGAGTAAATAAATGATATAAGTGAATTATTACTGTGGAATAATATAGCTAAGGATAAAAATGTTTTGGTACTATGAACAGAACAATAGTTTTAAACGATTATGTTGATGTAAACTAGGATCCACTGATTTTTAGTACCTAAAAATATATGTTAAAACAGCCCACTACCACCAATGCTTATTTAGCATCAGTTATGTTCATTGGCCTTTAAATGAAGCTCAATTATAATCCCCACTGTAGAAATATTTAGCTTATTAATAAACAAAACACGAGCATTTTAAATAATTTTACCAAATAATATGCTTGAATCCTACTACAAAGTATATCAAAATTTAAAACTTCTGGAAGATTAAAAATAAGATACTTTCTTATCTATCCACACATACTTTTGTAAAAATGCAGAGATCAGAACTAAAACAGAGTTGTCATCTCACTTAACTAAGATAAGGCTGAACTACACTCCTTTCAAATTCTATCAGTCTGTGCACATGGCCAAAAAGGATACTGTACGTGATATTCAAGTAGTATCGTCCAGCTGGTAATGTTGGATGTAAATCACTCTTCCGCTCTATAAGACGATATAACTTACGAAAAGTAGGTAATGCTGCAGTACGCATCCAAACAATAAAATCCTCATTTATGAACCCATTATTATCTGGTTCAGAATCCAGCATGTACACTGGTTTAACCCAGTTTACTGGCTTTGTTGTACCTTAAAAAAAAAAGGCATGAGGGGAGGGGACAAAATATTCAATTCTATTAAGAGTTTCACTGAAAAGTCACTCAAATAAAACAATATACAATACACAATCTAAGTATTTTTCATATTTTCAAAGGTATAAATATATTCTAAGAAAGTCTTAAAATCCAGAGACAAACCAATTTCTCATGTAACAACAAATAACTACAAAGATTTGATGACTATCTCCATTAGGGAAATACTATAAGTATGTCATTGAGTATATTCCAAAAAGTAGATGATTTAATGCAAAGATATAATGGTAAATTACATTGTGAAACTGAAGCACAGAATCAAAAATAAATTTTAATGTATAACCATAATAAAAAAAATTGGGTCTGTTTAAAAGAAACTTGCCTGCAGTTTTAAAAGACAATGGCTGAAATGCTTATAAAAAAAATACTAGAAAAATTCAAGATTAGAAGTACATATACGTTTCCTTTAGAACATAAAACATTTAGGAACATACAACATATTTACCTAAATTGGTATGAAGTTAGAAAAAGTTGTTTTTTTAAAAAAGCATAAACATTTTTAAGATTTAGATAGAAAATTTTAGGTACTTCATTAAAACTCCTAGCTTATATCACATTTTAAAGAACTATTAGTAAATTTTACCTTTGAATCGTTCTTTTAGACTTTCTTCTCCAGGGGGATTTCTGAACTTCACATTTTTATCTGTCCACCAAGCAATACCTTTCTTTTTCAAAGGAATAGGTGTAGGATAAGATTCGTTGCCAATAAGAAACAATTCTAATGTATCTAAAGAGTAAAAGAAGATATTGTTAAATACTGAAAACCCATACCACTTTATATATATATATATATACATACACTCTATGAGAAATGAGAATCTGGTATCTGCTCCCAAAAGTGGCTGTTAACAGTAGGCAGACATACGATGTACATTTACTCTTGTTTACTGACACGTGAATTATCTATGGTAACTTTATAATCCTAGATGGACTTCTCTTTCCTCAATACATTTAGAGGTCGCTTCTCACACAGGTAACAGAGATGTCCTAAGGTCAAATGTTTTAATATTAACCCAAGTAAAATAATTTGCAGGGTAAATCTGCCTCTCCTCCTTTCCTTTAAAAAATACATTCCTAAAGAGTTTCCGGCTTATCCATATCTCTATCCATACTGTCCAATGCAGTAGCCACCAGCTATATGGCTACAGAGCCACTGAAATTATGGCTGGTCCAAATGACTGTTTTATAAGTATATATTCAAAAATAAAAAACTCAATAAAAAAATAGGATATAAAGAATCTCATTCATCAATTTTATATACTGAATACCATTTGTAGGTAAAAAGGTAGTATTTGGGGTATTCAATAAAATGCATCACTAAAATTAATTTCACTTGTTTTTGCTTTTAAGGTGATTATCAGAAAATTTTAACATACACATGTCTTACACTGATGGTTTACATTCTATTAATATCAGATAGTGCTGCTTTAAATGATCAACTGTAGCTTCTTTGTACTGGTGTAAATATTCAGAGTTGGTGGAAAAGGCAGCCTGACTTTTATTTTATCATATATGAAATACGAAGGCTAGCGGAATGTCTCTACCTCTTCTTCCCAGAGATTGATTTATTCTTAAAATATAAGAATTCTCAAAAAAGTCACAGAACTTTGTAACATCCCATTAAATATCTGATATATTTATTTTAAAGTTGCTCATGGCACCTGGGTAGTTCAGTCAGTTAAGCATCCGACTCTTGGTTCTGGCTCAGATCATGATCTCATGGGTCATGAGATGGAGCCTTTCGTGGAGTAGAGCCCCTCCCTGCAGGATGAAGATTCTCTCCCTCTGCCCCTACCCCCACTTACATATGTGCATAGAGCTCCTGCATGCTCTCTCTCTCAAATAAATTAATCTTTAAAAATAAAAAAAAATAAAGTTGTTCAATTTCTCAACTTTATTCATGTTTACTACACTGTCAAATTAGTATCAATAAATTATACACATTTTCCTACTAATATATGTTTATACTCTGTATCTTTGTTTATATCTGTATCATACCATTAAACATGCTGTTGGCAATAGCTCCACAAGGAGCAATTGGTTTGTCTTCATTTCTTCGATAAGGCTCACATTCCTTACTGGGATTCTGATGTTTAGAAGGAAAAGAAGAAAGAAATTATTGCACAGGCCTCTTGGTGAACTATGAACTAGTCATAATTACTGATTAAAAATTCAGTCCCTCCATGTGTGTCTCACTTACAATGCATACAGAATAAGTCTGTATTGTAAAGACTGTAACTCCACATTTAAATACTCAAATTATGTCTTAATGTTACCGTATTACCTCTTTATGTAACCCTTCCTTGCAAATACTTTGACATATAGGCATGATGTATCAAATTGTATCAAAACACCAAAATCATATCACAGAGTTTTCTGCTCAAGAAAAATTGAGAAGCAGTCTACTGTCAATCCAGCTGTGACAAAATAAAAGGAATCTTCGACTGAAAGTAGACTGGAGGCTCTAGTTCCACCTATGTGCTATGTAACTTTGGGCAAGTCCCTTAATTTACCTGGTTTCACTTAGAAAATGAACATGTTTGACTAGATAATCTCAAATTTTATAATTCTTGGTTAATCCCATGGTCCCATGTCAAAGGAAGGAAGGAAGGAGGGAGGGTGAGGTTTTAAATATAAATAAATTCTCAGTAGAGCAAATATATTCTAGCCACCAAATTCTTCAGAAGTTTTAAAAGAAGGAAAATATTTTTTACTACCTATGCATCAGTCCTGAACTGAGCAATGCTAGATATTTTCCAGTAACTGGATTAGGAAATCCATTTATTGAGTACCTAATGTACCATGTATCCTGCAAGGTGTTAGAAAAAAAATGAATTAAGTAAGTAAATAAATAAAGTCCCTGCTTTTAAGTAGCTCACAATATAACAGAGGAAACAGATCCATATACAACCAATTATTATATGAAATGAGAGCCATGATGGAGTTTATAGTCATTCAACATTTATTTATTAAGTATCTTCCATGTGCTAAGCACTGCAAAGTGCTTGGTATATGGTTATTAAAATGATCCTTGCCCTCATGAGCTTGCAGTAAAGCTGGAAAAACAGAAGACAAGTAAATATATAATTATAAGTTGCAGTGTTACGAAAGTGGTATGTCAAGTAATTAATGATATGCCAAGTAATTAATTTAGAACCTATGATAAGGAAAAGTTTGTTCTGGAGTTAGTATAACGTAAGTTAAGACCTAAAAAAGAATAGGAGACAAGCACATGACAAATAGGCAGAAGAGGGTTTTAAGCAGAGAGACTACTGCATGAAGAACCTGTTATTTCTGAGAAGGTAAAAGGAAAATGTAGTTAGAGTATGGGAACAAGCAGAATAACATATGATGACACTGGAGAATTATGCAGTTCAGATCATCCTGAGATTTTACTCCAAATGCTAGCAGACCACTGGAAGATTATTTAAGTGGTATTTACATTTTTTAAAAGATCACAGCAGCTATGTAGAAAATGGCCTGAGAGCAGGGCCAGAACAGATGATTTGGAGAGAGTTGGGAATGCATGACGTGGGGGAGAGTTTGTTAAGCAAGGTGAGAAGTGACTTGGGATAGGGTATGAATGAACTAAAAATATAAAAGAGTTATTTTGTATCAAAGGGCACTATAGAAAATAGCAGTCTAGGGTAAGACTTAAACCAGTATTCTAGGCAAATAAAATGTAAATGCCAAAAAGGGCAGATTACTTGGTCTCAGGAATGTTTAGGGAGAAGCATCCATCACTCAGGGAAGCCAGGTCAAAGGTACATTAAAAGTTAAGAGTTGGAAACGAGGAAGTAGAGTGGAGTGGTAGATTGAAAGCAGACTGTGAAGGACCTTACACAGAATATTTTAAGTAAAGTAGACTTCAATGTGTCCATTCTTAAAATCTTTACAATTTCTGAAATC